>VMDR010025764.1:0-14333 GCA_007922815.1 Macrotus californicus
GCTGCATAGATATCTTTAGAAACACTCCTGATGCATTTATTCCTCAAGGAAAGCCATTTAACGTCATTTTGATATTTATGAAGTAGAGGTTACAAGATAGAAAGAAAAAAATGTAGATAAATGGTTTGAACTTTCTAAGATATGTAATTAGTACTTTAAAAAAATTATTACTTATATTTAGATATGCAAATATGTGTATAATTATAAAGTATGTCACATACATTTTAAAAATAAATGAAAAAGAAAAACACTAACATCTTTATACCATCAACTGTTTGTCCACTGAATATGTTGTTTTTCCCAGTAATTGCATTATAGATTTAAAGGGGAATTTTAAGATTATATAAATCAAAAATCAGCCTCAATGAGTCAGACTTGATGTTCAGAATCCTTTCAATATAGCCTTTATAGATATATGAGCATTGAACCTGTACCTCTCTAAGTCCAGTTATAGGGAACTCATCCTTAGATTATTAAATTCATTGCTGGATTATTTAAATTCTTAAATTTATCTTTAAGAAAAGAAGAAGCAGCTTCTCTGAGTTTCTAGCCACTTTGTAACCTTTACATTGTAAATAGAGTATGATATCTCAGCAAACTCATTTGTCTTTCTCTGTGTGCAGTCTTTAATGGCTCTTTTAAAAAGAGGTCTCCGTAAGTGAATACACTACTTCAGAAATGTTGTGATCAGTATGGAGTGAGATGAGTAGAGTGGCCTGTGAGGGTGTCCCTGCTTCTGAGTTTGTAGAGTTTAATTGATGCAGCCTAGCACTGGCAGGATGTTCCAGTTTTTTGGAGCCTTCTCCCATAACCAAAAGGCTATGGGTTTAATTCCCAGGCAGGTCACATACCTAGCTTGTAGGTTTGATCCCCTGCTGGGGTACATACTGGAGGCAACTGATCAATGCCCCTCTCCTCTTCCGACACTTCCTCTTCCTCCTCTATAACATATCCTTGGATGAGGATTTTTTTAAAAAGTTAAAACTGCTCAATATAAGGCAGAAAAATTGGATTTAGTAGAAATGTTCCTCATCCCCCCAAGAAAGAAAACATAGTGGCTGCAGATTAAATACTAAAACACTATAATTTTATATAAAAAGGAAAGATAAGTGAAATGTATTTTTGTTATAAAATTCACTGAGAGAAGAATTGATACAATAAAATAACTTAAAATAAAAAAAGAAGGAAACATTCTTTCTGAAAAGAAAATTGATTAAAGAATTAAATTGGCTCAATGCAATTTACCTCAGCAAATGTTTTCATGTGAAAGCATCAATGTTAGCATAATTCTAATGAAATATTTGGATCTGAAACATCTGTGGGGTAAAAACAGAAATCATATTCTGCAAGATTGATGACTTGCAAAATTTAGTATGCCTATGAATCACCTAGACATCTTGTTAAAATGCAGATTCTGAATCAGTATGTCTTGAAATGAGGCCAGACATTCTGCATTTCTAACCAGCTCTCAGGTGATACCAATGTGACTGGTCCAGGTTCCACACTTTAAATATCAAGGTACTACGATTTTTCATGGAATCAAATTTATGTCATCATCAGGCAGTGAGTTCAAAGCCATGAGCCACTGCTCAGTCCCAATTCCTCTGAGAAACTCTGATTAACCCAGTTTGAGTGAAGTGACAAAAAAATGCAAGAGACATATAATAAACTCATGGTGGCAAAAGCTCAGATTTTGTGTATAGTTACAAAAGAAGGGACGACTCCTCTTCCTTAGTTCAATGTGGCTTTGCCAACTTCTGAATATTGAATGCCATTGCATATGATATGTAATGTGGCATGTCATTGCAGTACTGAAGGAACCCTGGGGGAGGGATAGAATCAATATTTTGAAGATGGTAGTGTGAAAAACTGGGAAGAACTTATGTAGTTGGGTATACTAATGAGTCCCTTAATTAGCCAATCCTGGAGCTACCCTATTTTGAGACATCATGTTATGTGAAATAATAAATTTCACTAAATATTTAAGCCAATATGGATTGAGTTTTTCTGCTACTTAGAGCTCAACGTGTCACACAGCTAGAAAGTAGCAAATTCGTGATTGAAACCCAGAGAGTCTGACTCTCTGTTCAGTCTTCTTTCTTTCTACTCCAGGTTTTTCCAGCTGCTGAATATCATGTCATCCTTGCAATAGAGTAAACTGCAAGGTGACCAGGTTCTGAACATAGACACCTAGATCTTAAAAAGTACCTGGCCCAGAGCCTTATGCAGGGTGTATGCTCAGCACATAGTCAGCTTAGTGAATGAATAAATAGCTGAAAACGAGGTATTACAGGACAGAAGAAAAAGGCAAATGAAACACTGATGCTAAGGAAAGTGTATTAAAACATTTTTTGTGGCTGTGTTAAATAGTGTTTGATTTTAAGTACGTTATTCTATTTGGAAGTACTGTTAAAGGACTCTATGGTACTTAAAAAGTAGATGAAAATTAATAACAAGCATATTTTCCAGAAAATGGCTATGATATCACTTTGAGTAGCATACCATGAAGTGTCTGCTTAGTTATTGCATGCCTGAGTCGGTCCAATTAGGAGTGAAGTATAGTTACAAAATTTTGCATACTACTTGGAAGGTTTGCATGGTATAAACGCCAAGGCTAATCTGTGCTGAAATAATCTCTAAACCCTGGAAATTGGGTTATAGTACATCATTAAAGGTTCAGAACAAGTAAAATTTTAATGCATCACATGTAAATGAAAACATTAAAATTAATTATTCAAATTTAATCTTTTCAGCTCTACAGAAAATGTAAGTTTAAATTGAGCAGTGCTATTGTGTCATTTGAATTGTAATCTTGCAAGTTATTTAAATATTGAAATAACTTTTCAGATAGTTGATAATGGAATGATTTGTCATTTTGCTCTATGTCAGTCAGCAATTGGGTCCACAGCACACAATAAAGAAGAAAGGTCTAATGACACAGGTTACTAGGGACCTTGACACCAAATCGTTTTTGTCACGAACACATCTCCTTAGCTTATAATTTGAATACAATTTAAATAGCCAAATACATTTTGCATTTACATTAATCATCTTATTGTGTGGTATGTGGGGCAATATTTAGACAAATAGCTTATTCTTAAACTTTTTGTAGAATTTTGAAATTGTTAAATCAGTAGAAATATTTATGTCAAAATGTTACTCGATAGCTACACTATTCCAAAAGACAAGATTTTATCAATACACTACCAATGTTAAGACTAAATTAATGGTGTCCAATATCTATTTTTTCTTAAATTCATATAAGACTAAGATAAACTTAAATATTTGCAAAAGGTAGTGTTCCACTTCAGACATTCCTGTGTAATATAAAGAACAAAAATATTGTTCACAATTACTAGGTCCTAGGATATAAAAAAGTAATTTGTTGTTCATATAACTAATTTTAAAAATTTGCTTACATTATTTGTATCTTTAGTTTCACAGCTCTTCTTTATTTAACATTTTTCTCCTTGACTCTTAATTCTTTTTGATGTGCAACAATATTTCTTTATTCTACCTAACTGCAGAGACTGTTGGCATATAGAGGGTCTGGCACAAATAATGCCCCTTTGTATTACAAAATCTTTTATTACAAAATCAGAAGCATGTAATTCTGTAATATAACAATGTAACACTCAAGCACACCATATGACATTTTAGGTGACATATTCAAATCACTGTCCATCTCCTGAGAGACACCTCCAACCACACTCAAGCAAGCCTCACTTCTGCCAGACCCTGTATATGCCTATGTATGTGAGAATGTTTAGCAGTATACTTATGTAACTTTTTCTTTTAGTAAGAAGAATTAAAAAGCTATTTCTCTGTATAACTATGTTTCTGCGGGGGGTAATGATTTATTTATATTTAGTCTTTTCCTACCAAATATGTCTGTTTTTGCTTACAGAAGCCACTAGTTATAGAGATAGATCAATCACTGGGACAGATATTATAGGGAGTGTGTGTGTGCACACAGGCACGTACATAACAGACTTACTACATTCCACCACCAAGTTAGCCATATTGAATGTCAAAAAAAATTATAAAGAGAAATGACATCTTTAATTCTATAAAATTATTCATCTAAAAGTAAAAGGGATACAACGAAATATTGATTTTAAGTAGTCAATAAACCGGTTCCTTTGCAAATGTAACCCCTCTAGACTTATCTCAATGGCTGCCATTTAGATTGCTAGAATGTAATAAGAAATGAGTTTGACCTGACATTTTATTTCTTAATTCAGGCAACTGTCTCTGGAGAAATAGCCCATAAGAAAGCAGTCTTCTTAATCCATATTTCATTTGGGTGAATACAAATTTGAGTCATTCCCAATTCACCCAAGTCCCCTAAATTATTAAAGAAATTAGTGACTGAGTATAAGGTTCACATGAGGGTAAAATCTCCTTTAAGCATCTAAGAAATACCTTTCTATATGTAAAACAGTAAGAGGTATATTATATGTACTCAAACAGAATTTTACAAAATGTTAACTTTAGAAGGCTGAAACTAGAGGAAATACACAAGATTATAAAAGGAAAGCATTATTACACAAAGTTAAATATATTTTAATGCACTAATACTCATTATGAATGTTTATGAAGGGCAATAGTGCAGTGTTTCCCTCACTGATTTGACCAAAGAGCCCATTGGTTGCAGAGCACATAGCAAGACCCGTGTTCTATGGGGCAGCCCTAGTACCTTCCAGAACAGTCTTACCAGAACGCTAGAACTAAGTTAGAATACAAGTTTCAACAACTCAGAAACAAGGGCTCAGCTAGAACCAGCATGATTAGCCCAATTTGGACTTCTTGCTCAAATTTCTGTTGCTAGGAAATACAGTGAAAGTAGGGCTTGCATATCCAACCCTTCACATGTAATTACTTAAAAGCCCAAGAAAGGTACGTTAGGCTCCCAGTGTTAGTTCCCACTTTACATTTCAGAAGAATGAGAGTCTTCACAAAGTGTCATTACAACCAGGTCCAAGGTCAGAGTTTTCCTTAGATTTGGGGGGGTTTGAAGTTTTGTAATTCCAGAGTTAATAACTTGCTAACACCACTAGATCAAGGCTAGCCCAGGAAGACCTCACCAGTGCTTTCAAAACGGAAATTAATATGCTTCCAGGGTTACTCCAACTGAGAACTAAGTATGTCACTCACTAAGGAGTGAGGCGATGCAAGGGACTGATGGCACTTTATGATTGTTTGTTTATTATTAAATCATTTTTATTGTTATTCTAATACAATAGTCCCAATTTTTCTTCCTTTGCCCCCTTCCACCCATCCCACATGCCTGCTCCCAGTTAATTCCCACACTGTTGTCCATGTCTGTGGGTCATGGTCATTCATACATGTTCTTTGTCTAGTTCCTTCCTCTTCTTTCCACCATTATGCTCCTCCCACTCTGGTAGCTTTCAGTCTGGTCCCTGTCTCCATGCCTGTGGTTCTGTTTTGTTCATTAGGTTCCTCTTACAGGTGAGATCATATGGTATTTGTCTTTCACCAACTGGCTTACTTCATTTAGCATAATATTCTCTAGTTGCATCCATGCAGTCATGAAAGGTCTGAGTTCTTTTTTCTGCTACAGAGTACTCCATTGTATAAATGTACCACAGGTTTTTGATCCACTTATTCATCAATGGGCTCTTACGCTGTTTCCAGCACTTGGCTATTTTAAATAACACTGCTATGAACATTGGGGTGCATAGATTTTTTTAGATTGGTGTTTCAGGATTCTTAGGGTATAATCCTAGCAGCAGAATTGCTGGGCCAAAAGGCAGTTCCATTTTTATTTTTTTGAGGAAATTCCATACTGTTTTCCACAGTGGCTGTACCAGTCTGCATTCCCACCAACAGTGCACTAGGTTTCCCTTTTCTCCACATCCTCACCAGCACTTGTTTGTTAACTTATTAATGTTGGCCATTCTGACAAGTATGAGGAGATATTTCATTGTGGTTTTAATTAGCATCTCTCTGATGGCTAGTGATGTTGAGGATCCTTTCATATGTCTACAGGCCATCTGAATGTCCTCCTTGGAGAAGTGTCTACTCAGATCCTTTGCCCATTTTTTAATTGGATTGTTTGTCTTCCTGGTTTTGAGTTATATGTGTCCTTTATATATTTTGGAGATTAAACCCTTGTCCAATATATCATTGGCAAATATGTTCTCCCAAACAGTCAGTACCATTTTCATTTTGATGATGGTTTCTTT
This sequence comes from Macrotus californicus, assembly GCA_007922815.1. Classification (NCBI taxonomy): domain Eukaryota; kingdom Metazoa; phylum Chordata; class Mammalia; order Chiroptera; family Phyllostomidae; genus Macrotus; species Macrotus californicus. The sequence continues at coordinate 6,210 of VMDR010025764.1, forward strand.
AGCCATGCAGAAGTTTTTATAGTTTGAGTTAGTCCCATTTGTTTATTTTTTCCTTTATTTCCCTTGCCCTAGGAGATATATCAGCAGAAATATTGCTACATAGCATATGTGAAATTTTCTGTGCCTATGTTTTTCTGTAGGACTTTTATGGTATCACAACTTATATTTAAAACTTTTATCCAGTTTGAGTTTATTCTGGTGCATGGTGTAAGTTGGTGGTCTAGTTTCATCTTTTTTTTTCATGTACCAGTCCAGTCCTCCCAACACTATTTATTGAAGAAACTGTTTTTACTCTATTGTATGTTCATGCCCCCTTTGTCAAATATGAATTGGCCATCGACACGTGGGTTTATTTCTGAGTTCTTGATTCTGTTCCATTGATCTATGTGTCTGTTCTTATGCCAGTGTCACAGCCTGTTTTGATTACAGTGGCTTGTAGTATAGTTCAATATATTGTGATCCCTCCTACTTTATTCTTCTTAAGATTGCTAAGGTTAATCAGGGTCTTTTTTTAGTTGCATACAAATTTTTGAAATATTTGTTCTAGATCTGTGAAATATGCTACTGATATTTTAATAAGAATTGCATTGAATCTATACATTGCTTTGGATAGTACAGACATTTTAATGATGTTAATTCTTCTAATTCATGAACATGGTATATGTTTCCATTTATTTGTATCTTTTTTAATGTCTTTCTTCAGTGTTCGACAGTTTTCCAAGTACAGGTCTTTTACCTCCTTGGTTAGGTTTATTCCTAGGCACTTTATTTTTCTTGTTGCTATAGTAAATGGGATTTTCCCCCTAGTTCTCTTTCTGATATTTCATTCTTGGTATACAAAATCCCATTGATTTCTGAATATTGATTTTGTATGTTGCTATTTTGCCAAATTCACTTTTTAGGTGTAGTTTTTTGGTGGAGGCTGTAGGTTTTTCTATGCACACTATCATGTTGTATGAAAATAATGACAGTTTTACTTCCTCCTTCCCAATTTGGATGATTTTACTTCTTTTTCTTGTCTGATCATGGTAGCTAGAACTTCCAATACTATGTTGAATAAGAGTGGAGGAAGCAGACACTCTTGCCTTATTCTGACCTTAAGGGGAAAGCTTTTACTTTTTGTCTGTTGAGTATAATGTTGGCTGTCAGTTTCTCGTGTGTGATTTTTATTATGTTGAGATGTGCTCCCTCTACTTCAACTTTGCTGAGCATTTTTCTCATAAATCGGTGCTGTACTTTGTCAAATGCTTTTTCTGCATCTATTGATATGATGATGTGGTTTTTGTCTTTCATATTGTTTATGTGATGTATTACCTTTATTGATTTGTGCATAATGTACCACCCTTTCATCCTTGGGGTGAATCCCACTTGATCATGGTATATTATCTTTTTAATGTATTGCTGGATCCAGTTTGTCAATATTTTGTTGAGGATTTTAGCATCTATATGTAATGATGCTAAATAAATAATATGATACTTGAAATAAAATATAAAAAGTAGTGAACCAAAGAGAACAAAATTGCAGAAAAACCACAACAGGGTCAGTAAAAATGACAGCTAATCAAATATTTAAAAAGGTGGAAGGAGAAAAAGAATATTATACAAATAAAAAGAGAGAATATGAGATGTTTACAGTAAAGAAAATGATTTTGAGACGATAAGGGGAGAGAAAATAACAAGAGTAAGGAATAGAATTTAGGCTATGAGAGGGAAAAAATAAAATTCCTAATTAAAATAAGAGAGGGCAGGAGAAAAGAAAAATGGAGTAAAACAGGAGAGTAACCTATGAAATTTGAAACAAATAAGAAGAGCCAGGTGAAATTCATCTCAGCCACTTGGTGTTTACCTTCTGACTTCTCTTTCTGGATCCGTCTCTGGTTTTTCATCAGCTCAAGGCCTGGGGTGGGTCATCCAACTTCTGGCAGCATCACCGGTATCACCTTCACCTGCCTGTAAAGGGAGCTTGCAACTGGGAGGGTGGGACCCCTAAGTCTCCCCTGGAAGGCACTATTCAGTCTTATGGGAAAATTGTGAGTATGTTCCCCCTGCCTCTGCACCACCCATCTTGTTCTGTCCCAGCTTATTTCCAATGATATATAGTTTCTGAGAATTAGCTGTACGTTTCAAGGGAGGGGCTAATCTGTGTAGGAGGGTCAGCTCTTTCCTGCTTAGTGCTTATGGTAGCTCTGTGTGCAAAATAAGGTTGGAAACAGCCCTGAATCCCCCTTGCTGCACCAATTTCTGATCTCCCTGCTTTGCTGGCCTCATTGGAATAAGGCTCTGGAAACCAGTATATTTTGTCTCCCTGAGAGAAGTTCAAAATGGGCCCTTTAGTCATTCCTTGTGCTGTTTTTCTCTTGCACGGGGTTCTTGAGCCTGATCTGCCTGTTTTGCAGATCTTCCTCAGCTCCTTGCAAGAGCTGGGGGCTGGGTACAACCTTCCGTTCCCAGAGGTTCCATCTCTGCCAAGGAAGGGAGCTCTTCCTGGCTTTAAATAATCTCAGTGCTCACTTCCCACCGTTCCAGTTCCCAGCCCAGTGCCCACATAGCAGACAGAGCCCCACATTCTCTGCACACCCTTCACCTTGCCAGCTGCAATGGGCTGGGGCCGGTAAATTCCCTCGCTTTGCACCGTTCTGATCAATCTGCCCAGCTGAACTGAGTGGGAGCAAACCATGCCCTCAGTCCTTTCTCTGTACTGGCAGGGCAGCTGCACATGGGGTCTGTGCCCAGCACATTTCAGCTCCCCCTTTAAAATGTCTCTCAAGACACTCCCACTGCAGCACTGAGTCACTGTCCGACTTCCCTCAAAAACCACCTCTCCAAAAAGTCAAGAGTCTCTCACAGTCATGGACGGCCATGGCCTGCCTCCTCCACACGATTCTGGTGCAGATAGAAACCCTCTCTCTCTCTCTCTCTGTAGCCCTCTCCTGGTTGGCATTTGTGCCACAGCTATGAGTGTACTGTGTTTCTGTAGCCCACGATTTCTGACCAGGCTCTCCACCACTACAGACACCACACCTGAGATATTTCCCCTTCAACCTATAAAATCTCCTTACCGCCGTTGTGAAGTGTCTTCTATACTCTTTGGCTTCCAATCTTCATATCAGCTAAGATTCCATTGAATGTTCACTTTATTTTTTTGGAAGATCAACCAAGTGTCTGAGATGGGTGCAAGAGCAATTGGACTCAGCTTCCACCTGCCTGATGGCACTCTACAATTATTGATAGTAGAACAAAGATTGAGTGAGAGGGGACATCTGAGAGTCAGGTCAGCTGTGGAGAGACTTACTAAGAATTATGTTCATGCCTCTCTGGCTTATCAGTGTGTTAAACCCAGAGAGATTAAAGGAAACAAACATCCTTCTCCTTATTCCCAGACTAAGGGAATTAATCTGCTGGTGGAAGCAGAAATTAAAACATCAGGAAAGTTTCTTAACTATCTATTCTTCATGATTCTCATCAAGGATTTGTATGATTGTCTAATAAAACAAATGTTGGATTGAGGCAAAAGTTACATAGAAATATCAGATATAAGAGTCTCACATCTATTAAATGGATGTTGAGTCAAAATTTATACTTAAAATGATGCAAAACAATGCTACTGTATACTGATGGCCTTAATGCCTACTTTAGATAACCATGCCACAAGGGCTCACAGAAGAAAGAGTTGATTATGAACTTGGGTAGCCAGACCTCTGAGAGAAGGAGGGAGTTACTGTGACATAGAAGAGTAGGATCAACATATTGCAGAGTAGAACCAATAAGTGCACAGGTCAGTCGATGATTTTTCCTCCCATGGACAACTTTTTATGAAATGGTCAAAGAAAAGTTGACATCCATGAGGACTCAGAGTGGAATAAACAAGCCTTCTATGTGGATGTGTTATTTGTTCCTCTTAATTTTATAGAGAACCTTTTATGGGAGTGACACAATTTGTGATCAATGCTAACAAAGGACAGAATAAGTAACCACTTAATAGAAAACAGCATGAATTCACTTGGTTCTATTTGTAATTCATATCATATTACCCAATGAGTATGTGCTGTCATTTTTCCAAGTCATGTTTCATCATATCTTATCCAATGAATGCTGTCCCTACATGTGACACACATTTATTTAAAAAAACACAATTTTAAAAAAACTTTAAAAATTGTACTGTGATGCAGTAATGTGTTTCTATTACTAAACTATTAAGAAAAACCATGAATTTCAAAATGTATCTTCACACAGTTTTTTAAGAATAAGTATAGCTGCTTACAAACGATGCTTCCAAATTTATTTAAAACTCAAAATATTATGTTTCTCACAAAGTCACGGAGTGTTGTTTACACATTTATAAAGTGAAAATGTCTTTAAAAATAATAATTACTCGCAATGATCCTATCTATGGAAAGACCCAACATAGCGTCCTGGTACATAATACAATACCTTATATTTGATCAGTAATTTAGATTTATAAAAAGAATGCTGTAATTCTTGCCAGTAGAATTGGGTTGACTATGAGGGTGAATGTGAGAGTAAGAACATCAATAGAGAGAAGGTTTATTGAGCAATTTCTGCATTGATCCTCATAAAACTCTGTGAAAGATATTGGGTGGATATCATCTTTGCAATTTTTTTTAAATGAGAAAACTGGGATTCATGATGCTTAAAGACCAGGTCCAAGATTACAAAGCTATTAAGAAGGATTTAAGCCTGTATCTTCCAATATTCAAATCCAGTGCCCTTCCTGTGTCCTTCCCACACTGCCTGCAGATAACCAACTTTTGTGAAAGTTGAATTTCTGCAGAGTTCACCCACAGCTTCCTTTCCTGTAAAGAAATTTTTGCATAACTTTAAGTAGGCTTGAATAACAAGATGACATTGTGGAAATAGCATAGACCACACCCCCCCAACTCCCTTTTATTGAGAAAGGGTACAGACTTTTGAACAGAAAGGTCTAGATCTGACCTTTCTTTCACAAGAGTTTTTACTCTGTATAGCTATTAGTCTCATTGAGGTAATGTTTCTTCATTTATTTATTTGTAAATTTTAAAAGAATATATCTGTTAGCTCTTTTACAGGATCGTTGAGAGGAATAAATTTGGCTTTTTATATGAGAAGTGTTTAAAATGGTAGCAAGCCTCCTGCCGTTGGTTCCCCTACGAATGCCACTCATCTTGATTCACACTTTGGCATCTATAGCATCATTTGGGTAGCCTTTGCAAGAATAGTAGCATTCCAATTGGAACAGGTATCTTTACTACTGTAAAGATAGTGAAGGATCTGGCCCAAATAATGCCCCTTTTTTATTACAAAATCATAAGCGTGTAATTCTGTAACATAACAATATCACACTGAAGCACACCATATGACATTTTAGGTAAAATGTTCAATTAAAACTATAAATTATTGCACTCATATTATTAGCCTACAAGTCACATTCGAGCAGGCCTTACTTCTGCCAAACCCTGTCGCTTACATGAGGCCAAATAGCAAAGACTACATGTACCACCCCTTTACTGGAATGAAGCCCACAATGCTCTTTTTGCTTGGTTGTCTGAATTGTTCTTTGTTCCTAGCATGATATCTTGCATTTCACCTTTTTTAAGCCAGTAGAAAAAGGCTTAATTATCATTCTTACAGAACAGTAAGCTTCAGAAGTTCAGGGTTTCTGGCCCAGTGAAATGTAGTATTAAGTAGAGCAGAATTCAAGGCACCCAAGTTTTAGCCCTAGCCCTCCCTACCCCAACAAGTATAAAAATCTTAGGCAGGTTCTCTGTTTCTTATTTTTTTTAATTACAAGTTTGGACAACTAATCTAAGACCTTCTCAGCTCTAATAATATTATGATTTTTAAACCACCTGTGGTCTCATATCTCAATACCAAGCCTTTGCACTCTCTCTCTCTATAGATGATAGATAGATAGATAGATAGATAGATATAGATATAGATGATATAGATATAGATATATGATGATGTTATTTATTTATCTTTACAGAGAGGGGAAGGGAGGAAGAAAGAGAGGGAGAGAAACATCAATGTGTGGTTGCCCCTTACACACACCCCCACCAGAGACCTGGCCCACAACCCAGGCATGTGCCCTGACTGGGAATTGAACCAGTGACCCTTTGGTTCGCAGGCCAGTGCTCAATCTACTGAGCCACACCAGCCTGGACTGCATTCAATATATTTTTAACTAGGTAAATTACAATACCCATAACATAAAAAATATAATAGGGGGTATAAATTCAGAACATTCATTTTCATGTATTTCACAACACTGGGATCAGAATAAGGCTTTTGTGAAGGATGAGAAAGCAGTGAGGTGAGCTATAATTGTTAGAACTAACCAGGTTATGGTAGACATGAAGATAAACTAGACTTCCATTGAACTTTGGCTTCAACATTCTCCTTTGGCTGGGAATCTCATCACACACCACTTACAGCAAATTTGCTCTACAAGCTGTAACACACATGGTAATAGAGATTTACAAGATGACAAAGGCATAGAAGAAATGCAGACTTCTAGAAAAGCTGTAACTCTAAATGAAAATTCTCAGGGCTATTGCCACAACTTTAACATTTACAAGAGTGCTTCTGCTGTTCATTTAAATCTTATTACTTCTTAGAGACTTCTCAATTCATTTTTGATAGAAGTTCCATGAGTTTTAGAGCTGATGAAAACCTTATTTTTTGCACTCTATTTCAGTACCAGACAGCCATGTTCCCAACCCTGTACTCTTGTGATATTTTTCACTATAAACTGATACCAGACATTTGTATTTGCTTCATCCAATCCAAGTGATTTTCTTCATGCAACATGAGTTTCGTTAGGAAAATATGCATTTTTTACATAAAACTATCTTATCCTTTTTCTTTTTTAATTTCTCTTTTAAGAATCAAATATTTTTATTTAATTGATATCAAGTTCTTATGTGCAATTTTTAAAAAATGGCAGAGCTATTCCTAGAAAAGAAACTTATGCATAAATTATAGAATGAAGGTATGGGTCTGTACCTAAAATACTCAGGTACTTACGAACCAGACTTGCATGCATTTTAATCCAAGCTATGCCACCTCTTATATGGTCAATCTTTCCCCTTTCCCCTTTGGCCTAAATGACTTATACCTTGTACCCATCTCTAAGGTGCCATTATATTATTATGGTGTAGATTGCAGAGCCCGCGTTGCTTCACTCACAGTGTTTTCCACTTCTCCAGTAGCCATGCTTGCAAAGCAATCAGTGGCCATAGCGTGTTAGGTCCCAAGTGTACCACATACTAAGATCCCTCACTCCTCATCAGAGTGTCCTAGTTCATTCACTTATGTAAAAAGCACAGTTTATATTATAATCACCAAAAGAAGCAAGTCTAAAAAGCTGCTCGCAGTTACAGAGATCACTGTGCATTCTGTCCAACCTTTTTCTGTTTTTAGTTGCAAACCATACTATAGTGAAAATGCAGGTCACATCAATTTGGGTACCATGTGGTTATCCGGAGCAACTCATCTGTTCTTCAGTTACTCAGGACCCACAGCCAACTGACCCACAAACACAGAAAAATAATTGCCTTCATTAATTAGGTAGTTAGTTTTCCTTTTATTTTCTTTCCTCCTGAATTTCCTGCTAAAGTGCCATTTCATTTCATGTTACACTTCATTAAAAAGTCTGTAATTTTTAGTCGCAAATGTGATCAAAGACTTTTGAAAAAATGACTTCACAGTTTTAGACAACTGCTATAGCACTTCCATGCTCTTGGGAAGAGCGAAAGTAGCACATCGGAAAATTTTGTTAGGTATGATAGAGTCAAGATTTTTTTGAACGAAATAAATTATTTACATACATTGTAAGTTAGTAGTGCTTGTCCAATTCTTAGTGTTTCAGAATTTGAAGATTGGAAAGGCAAATGCCACATAAGTAGGTGTGGTGAATTGTAAGGTACACCATGGACCATTGAAAACAAAACAGAGAAATAAAATAATAGCTTTCAATGAATCTACATGATAAATTTATCTACATGATAAATTCAGTCTATATGATGGATTATAATTGCATGTGCCAATTTTTCAACAAAATTTATTGATTGAGTACTTTAGCATTTTGTTAATTCTGTTTAGGAGTTATTCCTCAGAAAAAGGTTA
>VMDR010025765.1:0-14334 GCA_007922815.1 Macrotus californicus
ATGTATATAGCCATTGGCAGAGCTGTTACAATGCTTTATTTAAGAGCCTTACAGAGCCTTTCAAATCTGGGGGTAAATAGGGCAAGAGTTTGAAGTCAGAGACCGATGAGAGAGATCCTGGTTGCGTCATTTGACAACTATGGGACCCCAAGATACTGAAACACTAGTTTCCACATGAAATAATGTATTGTAGGTGTAAAGTACCTACCTTAGTAACATATAAAAGGCATTTGTGAAATGTTAGTTTTTTTCTAGACTCAAATTTTTAGCACAAAAATTACATCAAGAAGTTTCAATTGTTTTTTTCAACTTTCCATTTTTTTTACTTGGAAAGAATGAAAAGTTCATTTTAAAAAATGAGGAAATGTACATAAGAAAGCTTCTCAGACTCATATTGTAGCTATCTCTGCATTTTGGGATTACAGTTGGCACTTTAGGTGCTACTGCAGCTGGCAAAGTCAGACCATGACCTTCCTCCTCCAGCTCCAGCAAGGCAGAGCTTCCTCAAATCTCTCTTGGCTCCAGCCCAACAGAAGCTTTTCTGGTAATTTATTAGGACACTCAGCTAAGTGGTACTTTCTGTCTTTGCTCCCCAATACTCTGTTAAGATGCCCTGGAACATGCCTTTTAAATTTCTATAAACTACGTAAACAAAGGAAGCATTCACCCTGAGAAGTTTTTCAATCTTGTTCAGCAATGCAGGTATAAGATGAGACTGTAAATTCCCAAGGTCTGTGGTCCAGGCAGCATAAGCTGGTAAAAATACTTGATGTGTTGCACTCACTACTCTTTCTGAGGGATCACCCAGGGCTGACAGCAACAATTCAAAACCCTGCCAAAACAGCAACAATGACAACAAAAAAACAGGCAAAATGTAAATTGTTAAGAGAATAAACTTGAAAAACGCAATAAAAAACAATAAATACACAATTGCAGCACCTTCAGAAAACAATTTAAGAAAGAAGGCCATCAATAATCCTACCCTTCCCATTTTCTTTGAAGCAAAGGTCATGCCCAAAGTGACAGGGAAACAAAGGAGAAAGGGCGGCAAACACGCGGGCCTGCTGCCAGCTTCCTGTGTAAATGAATCACAGCGTGCTTTCTTCTGAATTGCAGAATTGAAACCAGGCAGCCAGCTCCGACCGGTCGGAGCTGAGACAACCGCCATCTCTGCCAGAGTGTAGGCTGAGTCAGATTTGGAACATCACCTGGAATTTTAACATGAAGTGAATGGGGCTCCTTCTGAAAAACACACCTGTTGATACTTGTCTGGATCATCAATGTACCCCATGATGATACCAAGGCTTTTGATCACAGCTTCTCGTACCAAATCTGCCTTATCTTCCATTAACATCTGTTGCAACATTGAAAGAACCAAGGAGCTACGGATTTCTTTCTGAAAATAAGAAAAGGTTTTTGCTGTTTATTTACACCACCAGCAGAAAAATATAGAATATGTGACAGATGTCAGCATATTCAAAATGCAGATTAAATATACATTAACATTTTCCTAAATTTGCCTCAAGTCCTCATTTTTCAAAGACAGGACATTACGAGTGCAGCTCAAGTATCATATCACTCTCCCCTACTCTCTCGCACCTGCTTGAGCCTCCCTCTGCACAGGTAATCAATCACCTGTACACTGCATTCAGCGTTAACCGCCTCCCAGCATGTGTCGTAACTTTGCTAAGCATGTGCAAACCCTTACAGGCACAGTGGCGGCACTTCTGGCAAGTCACCAGAGTCAACACTCTGCTGCTGTAACTGGACAATGACCATTCTGTCACACTGCCTGTTTGCTCAGAGGTGTAACCACAGGGGGGTTACAAAGGGCTCTCTGGCAATCAAAGCATTTGCCTGAGGTAGGAGTGTGGAAACGTTATAAAGTCCCACTGTTTCTGTTTTTTGAAGAACTGAAAAGAACATTCAATGAGGATGGCAAAATATGAGAGCAAACCTGAAAAGTACTTTAACAAAAATGGCACTGGCATTTTCAGATGCTGCTATTTAACATGATGTGACCCACTGTTGGGTTGTGTCTCAGTTTTACAGTTTTTTCCACAGTAAAGAATGTTATGGTTTAGCCTGACTGACGGCTGGCTGAAGTTAGAATAAAGAGTCATTTTACAAAGTCTTGCCCTTCTTTACCTTCTCTGCACTATTATTGTAACTTGATTAATTTATAACAATTCTTTAAACCCAAACTTGTTTAGGTCCTTTTTACATATACTGGTTAGAATAAAATAAAAACAAAATAGAAGATGTGACCACTTTCATAAATTTACAGTGTTATTTGGTATGCAGAGGTCTGACATTTTTAAATGACCTAGTTTTTGTTTTGACTATTTAGAAACAAAAAATATGTGTAATTTCAGCAAATTTTCGTCCCATTTAGGAAGGTGAATGTGCTTTCAGGTACAGCCTTGTTTATTTACCCTTTAGGCTAAAAATTGCCCCCTCCCCTCAAATGCCGTAGAGTATCTTAACCTCTAAGATACTTTAAATATTAGTTTAAACATTGGTTTAAAAATTAGTCTCTTATTTGCTGTCAACAGGACAGAGGTGTGCACACTTCAGCTGGGTATGTGCTTCACTTGGACCCGGGCTGAGGTCGACTGAGGCAGCTGGTTTCAACATGGCACAAGGGACCCACGGGACAGCCTGGGAGGTGTTACTCCACGTAAGCCATGACCGCTCTGAGACTTCAGTATTTCCAGTGGGGCACCAGGCAAGTGGAGAACCATGGTGGAGACACTAAGTCTATTACAAACGCTGCCTAGCCTTCTAGTATCAGGGGCAGTGCGGTACGGTGTGCTTGTCCTTTGTCAGCACATGATGTTCATCTCCACTGGGAACAATAAATTACAGGATGCTCAAACTCACTCGTGTGTATCTGTATGTAGCTTTATAATAACAATAATATACCAATTTTTCCCTATAAGATAGAAGAAACATTTAAAAATTTCCTTCATGCCCAGTTTCTGGTGAAGGTATCGATGAGAGGAGAAGCCCATGCTATCTTGGGGTGGGGGCCGTTTAACACGACGAAAACCAAAAATGCAAGTGCTCAAAGGAGCACGACATTCGAGCATTAACAGTATGAGACATTTTTCAAATATACAGACAGCCAGACAAGAACCTGTAACTAGAGTTTACTGTTGGAGATACAGAACATTGTATAGCATAGAATTAATTTTGGGCAAGAAAATTTTAAAGAATGCAGCAATGCAAGCTGGTAAGAGCACAGATTTTGACTGCCCGTAAGCACTAAGAACCACTGACTGACACCAGGCGGGCATCTCTGGGGGAGGTGGCGAGGGGCCAGGGGGCACTCGTGGGAGTCCCTGCCCTGACTGGTGTTAGTGCGCCGGCACTGGTTCCCACCGCAGCTTTTGCACCAACGGTGTAAATGTCAACACAGAGAAAAAGACAAAAACTGTTTTGATGTTATTATGAAAATTATTTTCACTTGACGGACCTCTTTTAAAGAATGTCAAGAGACCCCTTGGGGTGCTCAGACCACACTTTGAGAACTGCTGATACAATCTAACGTATGTATTCACACTCATGCAAAATCAATGGCTAATGTCTGCAACGCCGTATTGTATCAATGCGACCCTTTTCTTTCGACTCATCTTTTTCTTTTATTAGGACAGCAGGCCATGGGAGAATTTGGGTTAAAATGTGTAAGACACTTGAAAAAGTTTCTCTACCATTAAAAAGAAAAAAAAATTTAAGAAAAAAATGACAATTCTTACAGGAAGGTAAGGTGCCAAGGCCCCACAGGATTCCGCGACGAGCAGTCGTCTTTCTGGGTATTTGTGATTAATCTAGAGGAAAAAGCAAATCAAGCATCAACAATATATTCTCTTTTCTCAGCAGAGCACTATTTTGCACCACAAATCCAGTTAAGAATGCAATAAAGCTTCTTTCTTCTCCACTTCTGGGAATCCCTGTGTGCACCTGGATCAGGAATAAGGAAATCAGGGAAACCCTAAAACAGGAGCTCACAGGTCTGTTAAAAAAAAAAGGGAGAAGCAAAGATGAAAATGTGGCGATTTGTCCACTGTGGGCTTGCCTACGACTAGGCTTTCCTCAGAAGGTTGGGAAGAACCTTCTCTGTCCGCAGAAACGTTAGTGTGCTTTTACATTTAGGAAACCCAGGTTCTGAGATTCACAGATGTGGTTTGTAATATATGAAGGAATGACTCATCACTGCTCTTTTTACCTGAGGGATTAGGAAGCGAGTCCATCAGTGACTTAACCAGAGCCCCTGACTAGTGGTCGGATTTTGTTTTGAAGGAAGCAGACTTCAGTCCATTTGTGTTTGCATGTGCGCAATGAAGGGGCTTTGCTACTGTGATGGCTACACTGAACCACAACAACAAAAAAAAAATAACAAAAAAAATGACACATACTGGGTTTTGTTCCCGTATGTCTTCTTCATAGAATATAAATCTTTCTTTGACTGGAAAAGAAGCATATCTGTTCTCATATTCCCATATGAAAAGGTGACATAATTCAATAAAGTATTGGATGCCTAAAATTAAGAAAAGAAATTATATAGCAACCTATTGGGCAACAAACTGGAGGCAGGCAGCTAGACAGAACCCTGATATCCATGTTTATTCATGTTACAGAAGAGGTGGTGGCAGAGATGTTTATAACTGACATCTCTGAATTAAATTCAGAAAGAGTAACCACAAAGTAGAAAGGTTTGAATGTCAAAGTAGCTCTACATAAACTTTCATTTTGCTTTTCTTTAGTCTAGCTCAGTGAGTCTCAAAATTAAATGTACACACAAAAACCAAATGTATTTTTATATATTAGCAACAAACAAACAGACAATACTTAGGAACAGATTAAACAAAAACATACATAAAGTATATTCTGAAAACTACAAAAACATTGTCAAAAATTTTAAAAGATCTAAATAAGTGGAAAGACATCCCGGATTCATGGATTGGACGCCTCTCTATGGTTAGGATGGCCACACTCTCCAAACTGACCTACAGATTGAATGAGCTCCCCATGAAAATTCCAGCTGGCTTCTTTGCAGAAACTGACAAGCTGATCCTAAAATTCATATAAAAATTAAAGGGACCCAGAATAGCCAAAACAATGAGAACTCTGAGAACCAAGTTTGAGGGGTTGGAGTTTGTATGTGGGGGGGTAAAACTGTTCTAAGATCGACTGTGGTGATAGTTGTGAAACTGTGAATATTCTAAAACCAGTGAATTGTATAATTCAAATGGGTAAATTACATGTATGATTTGTACCTCAATAAAGCTTAAAAAATGTAAACTAATTATTAAAAAATTAAGTGTACGTATAATTGTACAGAATTGTATGTGCTGTTTTCAAGTTAATCTGACTTTTAGTGATTAAAATCTCACCCTAAATCAGTGTGTACCATAATCTACAGATAACATTGAAAGCTGTCAGAGATAAGTATGACGATATATAACGTTTACTTTACATTCTTAATCCAGATGACTCCAGTCAATTTTAAAGAAAAAAAAATACTCAAGAACATTGTAACAGAATTCTAAAGAACCATTTACTTTAGTGACATTCCAGAGACCAATATTTTTTTAAGAGTAAGTGACCATGCTATTATCAATAAGGCCATAAAAGTTATCTTCATGAGTGAGAAATCCATTTTTATAAGATGAAAAAATAAGCCCCTCAATGACCTAAACATCAAGTCTAGAAAGTCAAGATTCTCAGTTCTGGAGTGAACTGGAATATTAAAATTCAAATAAAACCAAAAGTATTATTCATAAACAGTGAGTTGAATTAAATACCAGAACCTCCTACATCAGAGGCTTACACTTTATGTTCTCTCTGTGCCTTAATATGTAGAAGCGCACAATAGACACAGACATTATTTCCATTACCTACCTCCCCCCCTCCCCGCTCTCCCTGGAACGCATTGGGCAGTCCCCCACCTGGTGGCTTCTATGTTCGCAGTGTCCCGCTTCATTCACACCCTCGCCTCGACATGCCTTCCTTGGAGATTCCTTCTCTGACCACCCTTTCCAAACAGCATGCCCCATCACTCCCTACCTTACCTGCTTTACTTTCTTTCTGGCTTGTAACACTATGAAACACTGAGAAAACACTGACTTGTTTTCTCTAATCTCCCCACTGGGATGTCTTTGTGTTGTATTCCCCCAAACCCCTAGAACCTGGCACTGGAATGAATGTTTCTTCAGTTTTGGTTGGAAGAAATGAATAATGTAAAGCATCCCTGAGTGATCTTAAGCACTATTAAATCACAGTGCTGGGCTACACAGACAGCAGCGTAATTCATATCCTATATATTTCCTAATGGCATTTAAAAAAGATACGAACATTTACGATGAAGTAGAACAGAAGACTGACTAGGGAAAAACCCAACAGTAATTTACCTGTTCCCAGCACTGTGGTAAAAGTTCAGCTTCTACACGCGTTGGTCCAACATGACGTGCAAATGCCACACAACCCGTCAGTATCATTTGCCTGAAAATAATACAAATGCATATTATTTTCTAAAACAAATGCATTTGCTTTAGAAAGCACGGCTAGGACTAAGGGTTAAAAAGAGTCAGCTCTGGAATTCACATGAAGTACAATATTTTCGTATAAGCAAAACACTTCCAACAGTGGACTAGACCCCACCAAGAGAGCGAACTCCTTACGAGTTCCCTGAGCAGTGGCAGCTCCGTCTGTGAGACATGTTACGAAGGGAATCTCTACAGGTGTGAAGCTGAAACTCATGACCTCCTACGTTACCTTCCCACAGACACATTCTGAGGGTGATGTCCAATGCTTCAGCTCCTACTGAACTTCCGTGTATAGCCACTAAAACTATCAGTGACTAGTACTCCAGTATCTCTATAATTACAAACTATGGTGTCATATTAGTAAAATGACATTACGCAGCTTCAGACGTGGCTCCCAATGATGTCCATCTCCCGATATCCACATCCTTGTGCAGCTCCTTGAGTGCAGACTGTGCCTAGGGATTTACTTTTAATGGACAGAACGGTGGCCAAGGTGATGGGCATCACTTCTGAGATTGGGCTGCAAAAGTCTGTGACGTCCCTCTTGCGGGACTCTCTCTAGTGCCTTCTTAACTCACATGCTTTGATGCAGTGATGCCATTTGGAGGCCTATGTGGCAAGGAACTGAAGGCAGCCGCTGACCGAAAGGCATGAGGAACTGAGGCCCTCTGTCCAAAGACCTATGACAAACCGAACCCTGCCACGACCAGTCAAGCGTGTGAGCTTGGAAGCAAGCCGTTCCCCAGGTGAGACCTGAGTGACGGGAGCTGCAGCCAACAACACCTGGATCACAGCCTTGGAAGAGACCCTGAGGAAGAGGACCCAAATTACCTGACCCGTGTAAGTTAAATTATAAACACGAATTTATTACAAACCACTCTCTTTTGGACTAATTTTTTACTGAACAATCTATAAATAACTAATACAATAACTTCACTTGAACTTAAAGAATATAAAACTTCAAATAAAATTTTTCTCTTTAGAATGACGTTCCATTTAAAATGACTTTAAATGAAAAATTGTGAGTTTTTTCACTTTCGATCGTCTAAGATTTCAAAACAGTATAACCTGATTGGGGGGTGGGAGAGTACATTTTCAGTAGATATTTTAAGTATCCAACTTCGAGGAGCGTTTAATTCATGTTAACTCTGAAATCGGCACACCCAGCCCACACACGGCTCACTGCTGTTCCTCAAACCACGCCAATTGAGAGCAAACTGCCGAACGGCTCTGAGCTGCTGCTCCGCTTGCCCACGCAGCTACAGCTCAGACGGGGGAGAAACGCCTGAGCGTCCGGGCAGCAGCGAGAGAAGGGCCGAGCCAGCGTGTCTTCACTGCAGGTTCCCGCGTCTTCTCACCACCACCTCATGACCACCTGATTCCCTTCACAGTTGTAACAACGTTTGTATCGTTCTCTTCTGGGCCTATTCTTCAACTGTCCTTCGCTTTTTTTATTTCTTTTTATTTCAGGAGCGCAAGTAAAGTAAATAAAAGGAAAGTGGGAAAAGAAATTCCCAAGCTTTACATACTTTAGCTGCCTGCTCCCCAATGAAAATTTCCTAGTACTTGATCATTTTTCCCCACTAGGGTCTAAAAATAATGAGGAAGAGCACACAGAGGTCCCATAAGTGTTTGGTCATTATAATAAATAAGGCTTGGTGGAATTTAAGCATCTCAAGTATCTGTAAGAAGTACGTACTGTATAAAACCTTCATGGGCAATGACTACGTCATGCGTTACCATCACTATACTAGAGATATACGAATTGTTGAAATAATGTAAGGTCCCTCAAAACAGACTTCTTAGCACAGTTCAGATTCAAAATTCTAAAAATTATGACAGCTTTGAAATACAGTTGAAAACAGAAAGTCATATGGCTTACAGATTGTTAACAGCGTTTCGGAAACAGACTCCTGGAGATGGAAAAACGTTGTTCCTACTTGTGGAAAGTCATAGAACAGAGACTGTTTTCCTAGTACTTGACAAAGCTAAAGACGTGGTGTCAATTACGGTTGTTAGCAAAGGACGGGCCAAAAGCACCGTTACTGAGCATAAAATTAAGTTTTTCTTAGGATCCGATCAAAGCCTGATATTCATTAAGTAATGAAAAGTGGCAACTGATTATATGCCAAATATATTATGCCAACTTTAAAATTTTGCTTTTTAAATTTCTTATTCACATTATACATAGCTGACCAATTAATTAGATTATTTTAGTGCATTATTATGTTTCTGTAAGCTGAAGATTGAAGTGTGGACACAAGCGCTGAATTCCTGACGCATTTCCACCACGGCACTTTTGGCCACTAGGTGGCAGCTCTCAGCTGCACAGGCAGAGTATGAAAATGGACTACAGACCTAGACGCTTGGCCCGCGGAAATCTAAAGAAATGACACTGTAGTAAGTGATTTTTCATTATTAAGTTACCAAGACAGGGAATGATATTTTTCAGGGAGAAAAATATAATATTAATTCTCCTGTATAGCACCATCCAATTCTCCTTAGAACATTCTCAGTTTGCAATGAATGATCCTAATACAGTGATTTAATTCTCCTTATTTCTGTTTGACTAGCATGTGAGGAAATGCTGGTATGGATTCATCTTGACTGGATCCGGCAAAGGACATGTTATGTTTCTCTAGTTGCTCAGATATATTTTTGAAAGACCAGGAAAGAGATATATACTTACAGAGTTTTAAAGTCTACATAACTATTTCAACCTATTTTAGTTTTAACTCTTTCATTGAGAAATTCCTTGTATTTTAAATTTTGAGCTTGATCTGTTTTATAATTCATGCTTACAATTTTCCAACATTCTCAGAGGGGGTAAAAACAAGTACTGAAATTACATAAACTTATGTAATCATAAAACATAATTACATTGTTTTGGAAAAGTATAAATGAAAATCCTTTTTAAACTAAGATAGAAAATTA
The DNA here is from genome assembly GCA_007922815.1 of Macrotus californicus. Taxonomy (NCBI): domain Eukaryota; kingdom Metazoa; phylum Chordata; class Mammalia; order Chiroptera; family Phyllostomidae; genus Macrotus; species Macrotus californicus. The sequence continues at coordinate 9,483 of VMDR010025765.1, forward strand.
TAACAGAAAAATATTTCAATTGCCGAATTTTGTCCAACTGGTGCACAGTCCACCTACCAGCCACCAGGATGTTTTGTCACATTCACACTGGTACAGCGCCACTTACTACCTAAAGGTTTCCTCTCTGAAGTAGGCCTCTGTCACTGACACTTGATCAAGTCCCCTCCCCCTTGCTTCTGGAGAGTCACCTGGATGCATGCATCTTCCCCTCACCACACTAAGGTATTGCTTATTTCTCCACTCAGGCACCCCTGGTTGTGGGCTCAGGACTAACAAAACAAACAAGCAGACAAACAAGGCAAAGTACCCCTTTTGCCAAATAGTGCAACTGGTTTACAGAGCGCCCAGTGATGCAAAAAATCACATAGTAAATATTTCATTTCTTGAAAAGCACAACTATTAAGAGGCCATAGGGTAGATATTTAGGCCTTCTTAGAAATCAAATGTGAAAGATAAAGGCAAAGAAACATTCGAGTTAGAAGTCCTAAGGTAACTAACACAAAAATGCACACTTCAGCACAACTGGAGTAACAAGAGTGCCGAGAACTGTGAACAGGGCCAGTGTGCCCTGTTTATTACAACAGGTACTGGAAAGGCCTTTAGATTAAAGGGCTACTTTTGATGCCAAATGAGTAGAATTAATTATATTTATTGCCCCAAGAAGTAGACATACCGACCTTTGCTCATCATCTGGCCGCTTGATCAAATTGAAAAGTATGTGGAGAAGCTGATCTCTCTCTTTAGGCTCAGGATGCAGGCACGCTGTACACAGGATGAGGGGTATCAACTCCTAAAGAGAGGTGAGGGCAGCAAAGATCAAAGTAAAAATGCATTGCGGAGCATTTGTTCTTGTCCCCAGACGATTCTTAAATGGACACTTACAGTAAAATAAACCTCAGCCTACAAAAGAGCAAACTAAATTTTGTAAGGTGGCTACTCCACAGAAGACAATGAAACAAATCACTCATGTTTTTCTGTGTGGGTTGTGCAGAAGTGCAAATCACAATGTAATAAAGCTCCTTAGGAGCCAGCTAACCTTGTTTTCTGAGCCAGTACATTTTCCAAGGGTCTACTACTTTTTAAGGCGAAAGATTTATATGATCTGAAGAGAAACCAGAGTATGGGTCTACTACTTTTTATACTGGATAACACTCTGTCTTACTACTGTGCAATCTGATAAAGTAATTTTAAATTTCAAAGTATTTTCAAACAAAACTTGCAAGAGTTGACTATATTCTAAAATAATTTAAAAAGATAACAGAAAATAAAGACAACTCTTCCCATTTCATGAGTAAAATATAATGTCTTCATTAAAATTAGACATGATTCCTAATTTTGTACCTTTGCACTACTAACTGGTGGCTAACTGGAAAAAAAGAGGAGCGTTTCCCTAGCTGTTGAGTGCTCCCAGCAGTACTACAGATTATCAGTCGGAATGTTTTATGTTGAAATGAAAATTTTAAACACATTTTGTTTGTGGCACATTCAACATGCAGAGGTCAATTCAATATTTTCTACAAAGTAATACACAAAAGTTTATTTTTCCCTTCCAAAGAAATATTTGAAAATTAAAGTCATTTCATATTTTAATTAAAATAAGACTAAATTCTAAAGTATATTCAAAAGATATTAATGTTTCTCATTTTGGAATGAATTTTCAAATCTAATGAAAATAAAAGCCCAAAAGTGATGAAGTATTTTTGGAGAGAAATCCTCTATGGTATAAAAACAGTATTTTGCAGATTAAAGAAAAAATCACTATGACGTAGTAAGAAGGGCACAATGGTTACTAACTAGTCCATTTGTTTTCCATCTACCTCCCTACCCACCAAAGCGTCAGCAGAGTTAAAATAGGAATCGATCACGATGTAAAAACGCTTGATACCCTGAAGAAAAGTCTGTACTTCAGGAGAAGTAGCTTCCTGTTTTGGAGATGCTCCTTTAGAAACAGACAACACGGCTTTTTGAGTTCAGGCTGAGCTTTAAGGCACTACGAGCAGTCCCTTTCCATCATTTCTAAATCCTTTTACGTGTGACTTTGAAATTGTAATTACCTGGCATAAACCTTAAATTGAAGGGTCAAAGATGCAGACTACCACAAAGGTAGCTAGAATAAATTTTTTATTTAGGCACTTCCGTATGTTTTAGATTAGTGAGTAATTGAAAAGCAAAAGCAGTAAGTAATTAGGAAAAATAATTTTGCACTTGGAATGGAAGGGTACATACATCTTAAATTGTTAGGTAATGTCTTCCCAAGAGGCTTAATATGACTGATTCTTGAAGGACTGCTCTGGACTTTGTAGGAGAAAATCAACATTTCATAAAACATCAGGGTAGGAGGCCGTATTCTAAGGACGGCCCTAACCCTAGAGTAGACCTCCCCTAGGCTGCTCAGAGTCAGTGACATTGCTGAGAGGACTAAGGCATTGCACCCACCCTCAGAACATCCCACTGAGAACAGAACCTCGACGATGAAAACAGAGTTATTATAGAAGGCACTCACAGGCGGATAAAACATTTTAATGCCTAAAAATCAAGCAAGGCCCTAAATAATTATATTTGTACTTTCTCCTCATATCAGACCTTTCTCTCCTGACAGTTTTCTTGCTTCTTTTTAACCCTTTTCCTTCCTTCCCTATATCTCTACATACAGGGTGGGGCAAAAGTAGGTTGAGTTGTAACAATGTGAAACACAGCTTATTCTTGTTTAGTATTTATTAATATATTATTTCCCATACAACTGTAAACCTACCTTTCCCCCACTTTGTATGTACTCTTACACTATTGTACTCCATTTTCTTCCTATTGTATTCCTCTTTAAAAGTAAAGTTATGAGATGTAGGTAAGATATTTAAAATAACTGCAAATACACACAGTTTACACTTCGCTTCTACTCAAAAACAAGCACATCAAAATAACTGTGTTGCTGTTTATTCTTTGTGACTTACATTTTTTCTTTTTGTTTTTTTTTAATCATTAGGCTTAGTGATCCTTAATCAAAGAACAAGTTTGTATCATACATGAATACAGAGAATCTTATAACTGAAATATAGCTACAGATATGCATGTTAATTCTCTTTTTGGTTTCACAAGAAAAAAAAAACCAAAATAACTTCTAATGATAATAAAGAAATCAGCCCTGGCTGGTGTGGCTCAGCTAGCCTGCAAACCAAAGGGTCGCTGGTTCATTCCCAGTCAGGTCACATGCCTGGGTTGCGTGCTAGGTTCCCCAGTGTGGGGCACCAGGGCACACAAGAGGCAACCACACACTGATATTTCTTTCCCTTTCTTTCTCCCTCCCTTGCCCTCTCTCTAAAAGTAAATAAATAAAATCTTTTAAAAAAATTAAAAAATAAAGAAATCGTTTTAGAGATAGTAAATGTCATTAGATTTGACTTTATGAATATTTTTACTCAACTTTCTTAGTCTTATCAAGATCAGTGTGTGTTCAGACTACAAAAACCGGAGGAAAAAAGTACCCTAAAGGATCTAAAACAATGCAGTTAGATGGGAGTTAAGGCGGGAGAAATAAAGTAGGAAATGAGATCAAGCAAATTTTAGCATTAAAAAAAGCAAGGAAATGTTGATAAGATAACGGCTCCAAGATCTGAAAGGAATCTGAAACAGAAAACACTACATTTAGCTCAAATGCCAAGAGGAAATGTTTTGAGTGTTTCAGGTCAAGAGGCAAAATCCTACAGTTCTGGAAAAGGAACGCATTAATCCAATAAATTATGGTTCATTGCTTACCCTCACTGTCCCACTAAAATTATTTCCTATAACTTAAACTTTGGTAAAAAAGATAGTTGTCATTTAAAATTTTTTTACCTAGTCTTCTGCCTAGGAATTCAGCAATAATTAATTATAATTTAAAATCCAGTAGTGACATCCTCTGATTTAGATTTTCCATTGAAACTTGTCAGGACGTTGATGGTAACACGTAATGGAAGAACAGAACATTGAAAAGACTCACATAAGAAGAAACAAGATTACTCACCTCTGGAAAAGTTCTACACTTCAAGGGCTGTTAAAACATCTATTCTTAGAATTATTAATACCTATAATTCCTGAGGATCAACATTTAGGAGGCCTAACTGAAATACTTAGATGACTTAAAAGCTGATACTGCTGAAAAGCATGTGACTTAAAATTCATTCTCTCTCTCTCTCTCTCTCTCTCTCTCTCTCTCTCTCTCTCTCACACACACACACACACACACACACACACCCCCCCCCCCCCCCCCCCCCCCCCCCAGGTAAGAAGATGGACCAGGTAAGAAGAAGATAAAGGTTTACCTACTTTATAACTATCTGGGGCCATTATTACTCCTAAGTTAAACATTTACCTTGGGGCAAATATGAATGACAATGTGAAAGAACAAAGTTTGGTTTCCTAGAAGATGAGCAGGTCTTCAGAGGTACTACTTTAATAACCTTTACAGAACTGGTTCTCTCCTTTTTTCTTCTTTTACAGCTTTAATGAGTGAGATATATGTATTTTATATATCATAAAATTCACCCATTGCAAGTATGCATCCAGTAATCTTTAGTACACTCAGAGTTGGGCAACCATCACCAATCTAACTTTGGAACATTTCCTGTGTCCCCAAAGGAAATGACCTCCTTCACCACCTCCTGTAGCTCCACCTCCTTCGAGGCACAGGCTTCCTTCATTACTTTTCCACCTTAGCCAGCTGACGGCATATATTTTCTTGGTATGGAATGTAAATGAGTTAAATTTAGATGTATCTCTATAAAAATGCTTTTGGAAGTAATCCTCTATGAAATCTTTAATTTAAATTACAGAATTTCCCCTTCAAACACATTTATAGCAGAGACTGTGAAAAAAATCA
>VMDR010025766.1:0-14332 GCA_007922815.1 Macrotus californicus
CCTAGACTATGGGAAACTTTATAGGACAGATGACCTGGTTTCTTCAACAAATTAAGAAAAGATGTGGGGAAGGTGGGTAAAGGGAATGGCTATAGATTAAAAGACACTTGAAATGCATTGACCAATGGAATCAAACAAACTGTTAAATAATTTAATGAAAAATCATGAGACAATTAGAAATTTGAACACTTAACTAGATATTTGGTGCTATTTAGGAATTTGTATCTCATTCTCTCTAGCAAAGTAAGATGTCATGTCAATTAGGCTATACATTTCCTCTAAGATGTACCTGTCATTGCTCTCTGGCCATACTCGAGTTGTCTTTTTTATTGTATTCATTTTGAACTGTGTTTTTCTTATATTAAAGATATTTGATATCAGTCGACAGAAGAGGTGGCCCTTCAGTGGCCAAGGAGACTGTTAAACTTGCTGAAGAATTCTTCCTTTCTACTGAAGATACAGTTCTTGGCCTTGACCTCAGTGGAGACCCTACAGTAAGTTATTTTTCCTAAATACATTTTATTTCTAAAAGGTCAGGTTAGTTTGTGGGATAACGATTGACTTGAAGCATCTTGCATTCTCCAGAGATCCAGTAGACTCACGGATGCCCAGAATGTCTACAGCAACTATTCTCAACCAGGGCTCTGTGAAAGAATTAAGCCCCATAAAAAAGACAGAAAGATTTACATGACAATATTGTTTTCTCCATTCTTCTAAAGATGGTATACAAGCTAGTTCTATTCTACATAGAAGTTAATTCAGCCCTGGCTGGTGTGGCTCAGTGGACTGAATGCGGGCCTGTGAACCAAAGGGTCACCAGTTCTATTCCCAGTCAGGGCAAATGCCTGGGCTGCGGGCCAGGTCCCTAGAAGTGGGCACGTGAGAGGCAACCACACATTGATGTTTCTCTCCCTCTCTTTCTCCCTCCCTTCCCCTCTGTCTAAAAAATAAGATAAACAAAATCTTAAAAAAAAAAGGAAGTTAATTCATTATATAAAATGAATGTCTAAAGCTAGAGCTTACAGAATTCCCAGTTGAGAAAGGCTGGCCTAGAGTTTCTTGAATGTCAGATTCAAGCAGGGTATCTCACCTGTGGCACTATTGGCATTTTCGGCCAAACAATTCTTTGTTATGGGGACTATCCTGTGCATTGTAGGGTGTTTAGCAGCATTTCTGGCCTCTATCCGTTAGATAACAATAGCACCTCCTAGTTATGACAACTAATGTTTCTAGATATTGGCAAATGTGCTGGAGGGTGGGGAATTCTCTTCGTTAGCACCAGATAACCTTCCAGAAACAAAATTTGGTGACTGCTATATTTAGCTTAGCTAATTGGCCTCAGGATCACTGATACTTAAGATTCTTGAGGGCAGGGACTGTATCTTTGCCAGCTTTGCATTCCGTACAGTGTCTAGCACATTGTAGGTGCTTTATAAACAAAATATATAAATGAATCAAATGTGCCATTTTTTTCTGCCATTATTTTATTTGTTTATTGGAACAGAGTACCCAGTTCCTCAGTTTTCCCAAAGTTCTCATGCATTCTCATTTTATGTTTTATCTTTAAGGCAGGACAAGCAAAAGATTTCTTGGAACCTCTTTTAGAAGCAAAAAAAGCAGGTCTGAAGCTGGCATTGCATCTTTCAGAGGTAAATAATATTGTAAAATTAGGCGGGAGAGGGTAGATTACATAGAAAATAATAGTCATCTTTAAATGGCTAAAAATATACTTGGCTTGGAAAAACATTTTTAGAGGGGGAAAGTAGAAATTTTTTTAACATAAATTATAGTGATAAAGGCATGGCTTGCCTTGGTCCCTTGTGTTACTGTCTTTGTTTTTGTGGTTCCTGAGAGGATGGCTGTTGACTTCTGGTACAGCTGTATCTTGAAAAAGAACTTAATGACATCTTGCTACAGAAAATGTGTGAATTTCCATCATCGACCTTGTCACCGGCAAGCTGACATTGAAAGAAGCACCAGTTCATCTCACTTGTTCTCATAGGGGAAGGGACCTCAATGTATCTATCACATGCACTGGCAAGAAAAGAAGTAGCTCATCATCATTTTATAAGGCTCAACAGGGAAATCAGGGACACCTGATCATGTCCCAGGTCCTTGGCAGGGTGAACAAGTGACAGATAATGTACAGGTAATGGTAGGAGAACCGTCACTTTCTTAAGCACATTCCTGTGAGGCAAACAAGGGACTCCACTGCATTTTCCCCCATTTTACAGATGGTTCACTTTCTTCCTATTCTTTTTTTTTCTTTTGACATACCAATATACAACTAGATGAGTTTGGACTTGTTTCTTAAATGCAGGAAATAATACTTAATCTACTTACCTCAAAGGGTTATCTTGAGTATTAGATGGGTAATATATGATGGCTGAATAGCATCACGATTTGAAGATTAAGGAGAAAATTAGAGCTTCTTGTCATTGCTGGTGGTTTTCGTGTCTATAAGCAAAGGGTTGGTAATCCAGTGGCAGAATTTAAAATCTAGGTCCCATGTTTTCCTACTCTGGTCAAAAAGATCTTTGACTCAAGCTGATACCTGATTGAAACAATTGGTCAATATTGGTCAATGAAACAGCCAACATATGTCACTGTAACCAGTTATCTCTGGTCTTGTGCACAGCATCAAAGCTCTTTACTTTAGTGACTTTTGCTTTTCTTGTTTGATCCATTGTACATAAAACATTTCATTTCATTATGTTACTATGATTTGGCTCTTAGACTGTTAGGAGATAAAAAATTCAGCTGGACATTTTCATGGTGGTTGTGGTATGTATGTAGCTAGCCTCATCAAAATAAAACATGAGCATACTGTGTGTGGAGTCTGGGCCTTGGAGTCAGATGGAGCCAGATTTCACCGTTCTATCATTCACTAGCTCTATGACCTTGGACAACTTTTGTTTAAGATACGTTATATTTTTAACTACAACAATTATGTATCTGAAGAAAATCCAAATGTAGAAAATTATAATGTAGAAGGAAAAAAAATTAAAAAACGAAAGGTCCTCTTCTCATTTCAGTTGTGCTCCCAAGTCAATCCTGTTAAGTTTTGTGTTTATATTTTTCCAGACCTTTTTCTAATATATATGAACACACATATACAGCACAAAATGCATATACATATGGAGTTATGGAATTTTGGTTTTGAAAGTTACTTTTTCTGAGCTATAATTTCTTGTTAATACTTTATAAGATTCTTGAGGTTTAAAGGAAAATTTATGTTAAAAGGCACAAAGTAGGTCCTTAGTAAGTATTTATTATTATTATTGGCTATAGTTATTATCATTGAAATGAATCTAGAATATTGGGAAAGGAATGGGAAGATAAAATGCAAAGAGGAAAGCTGGGAAGGTATAAGTAGTTCAGCTTTCCAGAATGTCTGCATTACCTTCTTAGGGACAAAGTACCTGGCTATAGAAAAAAGCACTTTTAAGAATCACTGAAAGCCCTGGCTGGTGTGGCTCAGTTGGTCAGAGAATTGTCCTGTAAACTGAAAGGTCATGGGTTCAATTCCCCATCAGGGCAGATATCTAGGTTGTGGGTTCAGTTCCCGGTTGGGACACATATGAGGCAACTGATCGATGTTTCTCTCTCATATCGATGTTTCTTTCCCTCTCTCCCTTCCCTTCTCTCCCAAATCAATAAGCATGTCCTAGGTGTTGCATGAACAAATAAAGATTTTTTTTTTAAGCACTGAGATTATTGATGCCCTCTCCCCTTTTTTCAGATTCCAAACCCCAAAAAAGAAACACAAGTACTCCTGGATCTGCTTCCTGACAGAATCGGGCATGGGACATTTCTCAACAACTCTGAGGGTGGATCGCTGGATCTGGTGGACTTTGTGAGGCAACACCAGATACCGCTGGGTAAGGCTTAGTGCTTCAGATCCTCCAGATAATCCTCTGTCCCTTCCACTGCCAGCCCCTAGATTGCAACCCGTATGTAGAGAAGTTTTCTAAATATATAAATACCATTTAGAAAGTAAAAGGTGCATGACATATGTGCTTTCTGAGCATTGCTTTAGGTAACCGAAAGTTTTAGCTCCCATTAGAATATAAGCTCCATGAAAGGAGGGCCCTTATCTGTCTTGTTCACTGTTACATCCTCCAGTTCCTGGAACTTAGTCTTATATTGAAAGAATAAGGGGCATCTAGTATTTTGAAATGACTTTAACCAAATTCATGTGTTACGAAAATGTAACATTTAAAAATTAAGAATTATGGAAAATTTGAATCATATTTTTATATGTCCATTGACCACTACACACTTGTCTATATATATATGTACCTGGAGCTGTTTTTGTGACAGCATATATTTATGAAGTGCCTACTCTGTTCCAGTCAGTCTTCAAATTGCTGGGAACAGAGCAGTAAACAAAACAGACAAGCTTTCTTTCTCAAGGAACCTATTCTAGCATAGGTAAGAGAGTCAGTAAACAAATATATACGAAAATATCATTGTTAAGTTCTTTGAAGAAAATTATACAGGCTGATACAGTGATGAGATAACCACTTTTGGTTGGATGGTTGAGGAACGCCTTTCTGAAGAGGGAAAAAAGCAGTTGACTGAGTGATAAATTCACTGAATTTACAAATTTACCAATTTATAAGAACACCTGTGAGGGTATGCATTTTTTTTTTTTACTTTTTTATTGAATTTTGGGGGGTAACACTGGTTAATAAAATTATCTAGGTTTCAGGTGTACAATTCTACAATACATCATCTATATGTATTGTATTGTGTTCACCACCCCAAGTTAAATCTCCTTCCATCACCATTAAACTATTTATAGGATTTTCAGTAACTCAAAGTGGGTGAGGCTTTTTTTTTAGTTGAAGACATTTTTAAACACCAACAGAAGTAGAGAAAACAGAAACCATAGTGATAGAGATCTTACTTGGTGTGACGGCTCAGCTCTGCTCCCTGCGCAGTGAGGGGGCAGGTTGGGTTTGCCATTCCTTGGACTGAGTGGCCCTGTGTTGAGGCTGCCTTACCCAAGGAAGCAACCACTGTACATGAAGTTGAAATATTTAACTCTGCCTAGGGAGCCTGGTACAGTGTTTCAAGGCAGGAATTTGTTAACAGAAGTCATTCTTAAGACGGACTTGCAGCAGGCAGCGAGTGATGGATGGCTGTCTGAGTGAAGGTTAGGGCTTTTCTTCGAAGCCATGGAAAAGGTCAGTTTCTGCTACTGGCTTTTTACAATACCGTAGCCCTCAAGCAGTGAGTGCTGCCATTATCTTACCTTTATTGTAGCCTCCACTTTAAGACCAGGTAGAAGTGTAGCAACTCTCAGATAATCCCCTGGCTTCTTCACATGACTGGCTTTTACATCCTCTTTTTTCTCCATTTTGTAGAAGAAAGGGGGAAGCACATGACTGAAGGGGATGGATATTAATTCCCTGCCTGGCACAGTTGCTACCATAAATTGCACATGTTTCCTGCACAACACACTAATTGAATTACAAATTTTCACACATAAGAAAAGGTCAATTTTGTAAAATAATGCTAATGCTATTAGCATAGTTTGGAAAGATTTCTCATGTATCTGCTTGATTATTGAGTCTACTAACCTGCTTTTAGTAAAAGGCTTTTCCCCTCTTTTCATCTAGAACTCTGTTTGACCTCAAACATCAAAAGTCAGACAGTTCCGTCTTATGACCAGCATCATTTCGGATTCTGGTACAGCATTGCCCATCCTTCTGTGATCTGTGTAAGGTGTTTTGTGTGAAATATTTTGTTCCTTTTTAGTCCGAGTTGCATTAGTTCAGACATTCAATACCTAGCTTACTGCCTTGCATACCTGAGGATAATAAGGGCCAAATATAGTGAGAGGGGACTGGGGCATAAGAGGCTGTAAAGGGCCAGGGTGACGACTCTGGTTTGGCTCTACCTAGGGGAACATTTAAAAAAAAAATAGTGATGCCTGGCACCCATCCCTTGAGATTCTGCTTTGTATGATCTGGGGAGAGTCTGAATATGTTTTAAAAGCTCCATAGGTGATTTTAATACACAGCCATGGTTAGAGCATTGCCTCAGAGAGAGAGAGAGAGAGAGAGAACGAGAGAGAGAGAGAGAGAGAGAGAGAGAGAGAGAGAGAGAGAGTGTGTGTGTGTGTGTGTGTGTGTGTGTGTGTGTGTGTTTTAAGGGTAAACAAACCCATTTAGTTATAAAGAAGCATGGATATATTTATAGGCCCCTGTTTAGACTTGTAAAAGAAGCATGGTGAATAGGAAAATGCATAGACTCTAAACAAAAGTTGTTGTTTTTTTAAAAAATCATTTCCTGATTTATTTTGAAACTTTCTTGCTTATATTGACAGACTGATGATAAGGGTGTTTTTGCAACACACCTTTCCCAAGAGTACCAGTTGGCAGCTGAAAAATTTAATTTGACCCCATCTCAGGTATGGGATCTATCTTATGAATCCATCAACTACATCTTTGCTTCTGAGGGCACCAGGTCTGAACTGAAGAGCAAGTGGAATCATCTGAAGCCCAAAGTGTTACATTTTTAAGCTGTAATGAGATGAATTACTTTTGAGTATGTGTTACAACCAAGGTCTTCTTGCCATATTCCTCTTAGTAAACCATTCACCTCTCCCTTTGAAGAATAGTAGCCAATTAGCATGGGCTCCATCACCAGTACCTTACTCATGGTGGGTGCTCCGTAAATGTTTTAAATTGACTAACAGACTCTGAGGTCTTACATAGCTTACCTATATACTGCTTACTAGAAGGGACATGAATGTTGCTAACTAAATTCCCCATTCCACCATAGATTTTTACTTAACGGCCCTTCTGCATTAGTGATCATAAAACCTCAGGAAATTCAAAGTAGTTTTTCATCAGGAAAAGTTTTCGAATTACTACTCTAAATAAGGTGAGGAGAGAAGGAAAACAGATTGCCTCCAAGACCTTCAAGCTTCCCAGCTTCTCGCAGCAGCTCTGTATTTTGTTGTGTTTACTATGAGTATTCCCCAAATTGGTGACTGAAGGCTATACTGCATACCATGGGCTTTTGTGAATATCCAGTAGTCAGGGTTCATCTGTTTTAGGTAACTCTAGTGACAGATAAAGCTAGCTCCTGTGATCTGGTTTTCTCCTCCTTTTGATTAATTCCTCTGGAATCAAGTTACCAGTTTTTTTAATGTTTCTACCTTACCTTTTCTCTTCTCTTACTTTGACCATATGGAGCTATGCCAGCCAGATGCTTCTGGAGCTCTAGGGTACTTTAGGCCCCTATTTCCAGCCTTTATTATTTTTTGTCACCCCTTCCGCTGACCTCAGTCCACCCCCACTCCCTATTTCCAGCCTTTAATCTGATTTCCAGTCATTCCAAAGTTTTGTTTCTGAAAGAGTCCATGATGGATGTAGGAGGAATTTAAACTAACTAAAATATCTCCATATAGCATCTGTTATTTTAAGTACCATGATGTCAGAGAATACTCAATAACACTTTATACATCAAAACTTTGAGACATGTATCTCACTGGATAGCTATATGAATATATATGAATAAAGTTTTCATTTTAGATTTTGAATTGAATAATGGAGAAAGAATTGATCCATCTTTATGTTCACATCTCATCTTCCCTACATGGTCAGCATAAAAACCATTCTCTACAGAGTTGACAGCATTCAGATTACAGTAAAAGAGAAATGGCAGCAACATAGAGACTATATATGTTATTAAGTTCTACGGCATTGGCCATAGAGCACAAGCAATAAAAGGAAGAAGGACAGCATGGGGAAAATAAACAAAAAGAAATAACAGCAGTTGGGAAATAACTGATGGAGATAAATACGATTGCCCAGCTCCTGCTAATACATTCTTATTTCCTTTGCTGCATGTGCCACCCAGTCTGTTCCCACAAAGGTCTTGTGGGTGTTAAAAGGATAGGGTGTATAGATTCCCCCAACAGTGGGCTTGGTTTCTCTTTCTTAGAATGTTTGAAAACTATTATTTCTTACTTCTTCCATCCTTAGGAATGGCAGATTGGGTAGCAGATAATGGTTTGTAAGCAAGTTCAAGGTGAACTGGTTTTTCCCCATTAAGAGACTTTGCCTTTGCCCTATTCCTCTGCACACTGCCTTCATCTGGAGGTTGGAGGGCTGGTCCTGGTCCTGGTCCTGGGTCTTTTAAAATAAGACTCACTCTCCATGTTCAGTAATGATGGAGCCTAATGGATATGGATACAGATACCAAGGAAGGATTTTCATTCTAATTTCTCTTTTACCATATTCTAATCTATTTCTCAACCCAGAACATGAAGATTCAGACAAACATTCTCCTAGTAACCCCACACAGGGAGCCAAAAAAAGCAGGTGAAGATTTATCTTTTCCCACCAGCAACAAGTTAATCATAACTTCCACGTACATGTTTTAAAAAATATCTGATGAAACACTGGGCACTTTATAGATAAAATTTTTATTAACATGGTATCCCTGAGAGGCAGATTAAGGTATAAATATTCTGCTTTACAGAAAGGGAATTGGAGGCAGGTTAACTTACACATAAGACATCTAGAACCAGAATTCATATCTGTTGATAGATACCCCAACCACTGCTTTCCCACAAAACTATACAGATATACTAAAGATAGAATCCTCTCATTTTAAAAAACAATAGGACATTTTCTAAAACATGTCAGATCCTGAAGCACTGCTTTAGACTGGTGTTTCTTATATCTTCCTGTCTGCTTAGTTAATACAATCGAGATACAATCTCCCTCTAATTCCTAATAAATGTTAGATTCTTTGTACTAGGACCCCTCAACAGCAGAACCCTAATTATTCCCTCATCTAAAACAGTAAGCTGTGAATTACATAATATTCATTCTCTCCTCTCTTCTCTGAGATCTCATTCCAGCCATAGGACTGTGATTCAAAGTGTGAATGTGAAACAGCTACTTATCCTAGGCCTTGGCCATCTACTCATGTTCTTTCCTGACCTGTCCATCAAAGTATCTTCTCAAGATACTAGTTTCTGACCTTTGTCTTCCATAGGAGCTAATCTGCTATAACTGATCATTCTTCTCTAGTACCAGCCAGCTGTTTCCTTATTAATATGTACAGCACAGCACCTGAATTACTGTAGATGAGGGGAGCATCACCTCCTGATCTGCCTCAGGCACCCCATGTTTCAGCTAAGGTGATTCTTTCTCTGCCTCCAGCATAACCCATATCACACTGTTCCTCCAGTTTTGTGCTGCTCCAGTTTTGTCTAACCTTCCTTATGGTTTCCCCCTTGCCCTCTGCTCCATCTGCACAAAACACCTTGCTCCCCAGTATTCCCATTTCTCATCCACTCAGCACTCACTTTTGGAATGTTCATCCCACCTTAATTTACCCAATTATCTTCCCCATTCCTGCTTCATGAAGCCTTCCTGAATAGAGAAGAAAATACCTCCCAGATTTTTCCAAACTCAAATGCAACAGACCTTAATATTTATGCAGTGTTACTAGCTAGCTTTAAAACTGTTGCAACTCTACATGTGTACTTATTATTTGTCCATGCCAGTGTCATTTTAGATTGTATAAGGATAAGGACTATTTAATTTGTGCTCTATAGGGCTCATCATACTACTGTGAACATATGGGTAATTAATGCAGAACTATTTGGTTATAAAGATCAGCATTACACTTAGGTGTGAAGACCTGCTTTTAAAAATAGATGATACAGTTGAATATATGCATGTGCATGTATGCAACTGAACTGACCAAAGATAATCAGTCCTCCTTGCCATTAGGGTAAAGAGTTGTTGGATTGGTCTGTTTTCCCATCCATGGGAATGTGGCAGTGGCTTTGGCTCATTGTAGGTCAGTACTGAACACCCACAGGGTATCCAACACTATACTAGGTGTTTGGAGTGTGTAGAATATAGACAGTCCTCTATTGGTAGCTTTAACTGCTTTCCCAATCACCACATCCAGCTGCCTTGCTCTTTGGGCTTCTGGGCCACAAGGGACAGATGAAATTCAGATGAGATGGAACAGAAAAAAATCAAACTAGAACTGTAAATGCAGTATGCTTCTATTCCAGATTTTCTAGGGTTTGGAAGAAACTAAGAAATCCAGGGTTTACACCTCAATATTTATACACGGTTACATTGTTTCCCCATATAGAACACCTAGGTTCTTGATAAGAAGATTCATAGGTCAGAACCAAGATGGACATTAAACTCCTCTTCTTCAAGGTAGATGAACAGTTCATGACAAATACAGATGCTCCTCTACTTACAATGGGGTTATGTCCAGATAAGCCTGTCGTAAGTTGAACATATGGTAAGTAAAAAATGCCTTTAAAGCTACCAAATATCATAGCCTAGACAGTTTCTACTGAATGCATATTGCATTCGCACCATCGCAAAGTCAAACTCCTATAAGTCGGGGACCATCTGTATTTCATTGTGGGCACAGGCTTAAGTGAGCAGGAAGAGTCATTCATTCTTGTATTTCCATTACTGTATAAAGAGCTAGACCTACTCAATGAGAAAAGTCTCACATCTTCTCCCTGAAATGCTGCTGTGGTGGGTTTTTCCACCTGAAATGCAGCTGATAAACAGGATGAATAAAGAAGGGTACAGGTCAGACTCATAGGATCTACTACTGTGACCTTTCTACTAAGGGAGCAACATAGGAAAGATGTTACCTGTCAGTTCAGATGCAGGTATGAAGAGAGATTGAAATCTTCCTTTCATTCTTAAGATGACTGCTTTGGGAATTTGATCCAGGAGAAACTGGAACAGTGAGGTAAATCCTAGAGTAGTTCCTAAGCTAGTTGGGCACAGAAGAGGAGATGGATCTCACTATTGAAAGACTTTTCCAAACAATTTCAATATATTTATTGAGGCTCTTTATTTCCTTATAGATCCTCAGGGGCTTACTACTTAGGCACTGACTGTGTCAGGAGTTTTTCTCGTGTATGGATTTCTCTGTGCTTATTCAGAGCAGAGCTTTTACTGAAGCACTTGCCACAATCATGACACCCATAGGGTTTTTCTCCTGTGTGGGTTCTATGATGTGCTCGTAAGTCAGAACTCTTACTGAAACTCTTCCCACAGTCAGGACACACATGGGGTCTCTCTCCTGTGTGTATCCTCCGATGTGCACTAAAATGAGAACTGTTATTGAAGCTTTTTCCACACTCTTCACATTGATAGGGCTTTTCTCCTGTGTGGGTTCTCTGGTGAATTATAAGGCTTGAGCTCTGATTGAAACGTTTTCCACACTCACTGCACTGATACGGTTTCTCTCCTGTGTGGATTCTCCTGTGGGTGATGAAATTTGAACTGTCACGGAAACTTTTCCCACAATCAAGACATTTATATGGTTTCTCTCCAGTGTGGATTCTCCGGTGTCTAATGAGGCGTGCACTCCGACTGAAGCTTTTCCCACAGTCAGCACATTTATATGGATTTTCCACTTGATGGGATATCTGATGCATGAGGTGGGAGTTTGGACCAAAGCTTTTGCCATATCTGAGATATTTATAGGGTCTCTCTCCTAAGTAAGGTCTCTGATGACTTAGAACTTTACCTAAACTTCTCTCTGGGAGTGTGGGTTTTCCTCTTCTCTCCCCTGGGGTCCTTTCCCACTGTCTTCCTGATCTACATCCACTCTCACTGCCTTTGTCCCGATTAAGATGCCGGACAATTTTCCTTTCAGACCTTGCAAGTAATGTCCTATGAAGTTGCACTTCCTCAGAAATATCCCGTTTTAAATTCTCTTCATTCTTAAATCCAGCCTCAAAACCTGATAGGAGAATAGAATTTTTAAAGTTATCCATTTCCTCAATTATGTGCCAAGGTAAAATAAGTATCACATTAGATGATTAAAGATAAAAATTAGTGAATTCTAGATCCCAAATAATTACCATCTATTAAAATTCCAGTGTTTGCCTCTTCTACTTTATCTCCTATCACATGCTTCTCATCTACACAGGGCTAATCAGTATATTCTTCTAACTCTTCCTGGATACCCGGGATCTTCAGAAAATCTCAGTATAACAAGAAAAACCTACTAGATTTAAAACTATCAGCATCTTTATACAGGAAAGACACTTTATAATGCTGTATTTTTGTCTTATCTCAGGCCTATCATGGTATTCTAGTTTCTTTTCTGTGCCAATAACTAAAGGGATTAAAAGGGAATGTCCTGGAAAACCTGGATATCCAAAAAGAGCTATGTGAGTCCTCTGCTCAAATTCCAATACACGCTGAGAGTAAAAACGGTAGAAAAATACTTGGTGTCTTTCAAAGAACAAAAGGCCTTCTGAGAGAAGTTTGCTAGGAAGTACCTTACTAAAAACATTCTCTTTGCCTGTGGAAAGATAATCACTAAATGTTCCAAAAGCACTTACTCTAATGTCCAAGCTCAGCTTTTAATATTCTTCTAAGAACCAAATGCCAGGCTCCCCAGGCCTAGGCTAATGTGAACTTGCAGATACTTGCAAATTTTTAGTTTGAATTTAATGAATTTTCATATATTTCAGTCAACTTTGGATTCCTAGTTTCCTGGACTAAATCTAAAAGCAAAAGAATGCTGAGTGTCAGCCTGTACATATACCCTCTAAAGCAGTATTTCTACTTAGAAGGCCAGTCTTAAGAGATGCCCCATGAAATAGAGGTTCATCAGGTTAAATGAAATCTCTGAACCTTAAATATGTAAATATGTTTTGTGATCCTTCATGAGGAGTATTTAGCCATTTCCCAAACCCGGAGGCATTTTTTAGTGGAATATATTACTTCCCCCATGGAACTGATGATCTATGAAACTCTCTTGAAGAATATTCATCTAACGAATTTTTGGAAAACTGCTGTTTATTGAATACTTACTAGCCCAAGCATGGTGCTAGATGCTTCACTGAGGAGCCTCACTTACCAGCCTTTTGAGGTAGGTCTTCATAGATAAGTAAACTTACAGGGTTAAATAACTTGCTTTAAGTCACTCAACTTATAAACAGTATAGAGTCCAGATTCACATACATACATATACAGGGGTGGGCATATGTAGGTTTACAGTTGTGAGTATGCCAAAACACAGAGCTTATTCTTGTATTATTATTTATTAATTACTGTATTATCTTATTATTATTTCATATCTTTACTTATGATTTATCTGTTAGGTAATGATGGCTGGTAATTTAACCTACTTTTGCCCACCCTTGTACACATATGACTCCAAAATCAGAATTATTCTTCCCTTGAGGAGAGAAGCCAAGTGAAGTATTTTTTTCCTTGTACAACAGCTAAGATTCAAAGGGTCCAATACCTCAGAAATCTCAGACTTTTGCATAAGTGTGTCTGAAGAAAGAGTTTACTAAGTTTTCAAATATGTATATAAAGCAGACATACAGCTGGTATATAAGTTAAAATTAGAACAAACTAATGAGAATGAACTTTTAAAATCAACTTCATCCTACTATGGGTACATGGGAAATGTTAGCTTTCAGATTTCCTGGTAGGTAAACTGCCTAGAAACCCAACTCACACATAGATAATAGCAAATTTACAAAATTCGCAACCATTTTGGATTGATGCTGTGTGTGGAGCAAGTCAAGTGAATAATTTATATCCCCTCACTGAACTGCTTTAATAGACAGGGAACGTGGGGAAAAGATAGGTGGTCACAAGAAGAATCCATGGGTGTAGAGGTTTCAATCTGATTATTTTTTTCCTAAGTCCCACTGCCTCCCCTTTGCTATTTAGGCCTGAAGAAGTAAAATAATCTTACCACTAGGACTCTGGAATAAGACTGGAGCTCGTGTCACAACAGCCCCTGGGGGTAGCTCAGTATCCTCTTCATCATCAGAATCTTCTGTGGCCTCTTCCGCTTCACTGGTATCCTGGATGGGGCAAGAGGCTGTGTCTTCTTCCTGGCTGTCACTGAGTGGGACAGCAACCCGGGCACTCACCAAAGCATCCATCTCTTCAAAAAAGGGACAGGTCTCTGGTGCTTGGCCATTCTTGACTTTCCGATAGCTTGTTTGTAGGCTTTTAAACTTGGTCCGACATTGCTCTGGTGTCCTAAGGAAACCATATTCCCATAACCGCTCAGCCACGGCTCCATACAACTGGCTATTGCGGTGACAGTTCTGGAGGGCTTCATAAAACTGAGTCTCACTAAGAATTGCAAGGTAAGTCTTTGTCTCTTCATAGCCCCAGTGTACACCTGCCACCAGAAGAGAAATGTCAGCATGAGGGCTTTAAAGCCTCAATTCCTTAATCCTATGATCTGCATCATGAAAGTTTCCCAAAGGATGACAGAAATCCAACAAACAATCGCTTTTAAAATCACACTGTTACCTAATCCC
>VMDR010025767.1:0-14336 GCA_007922815.1 Macrotus californicus
GGAAATTACCAGAAGCACTTCTGCTAAGATTAAGAACAAAGAAAATATGCCTTCTATCTCCATTACGATTCAACCTCGTCCTGGAAGTATTAACCAAGACAATGAAAGGGGTAAGAACTGGCAAAAGAAAGCAATTTCTGTTTGCAGCTAATATGATCATGTACCTGGAAAACCACAGGGAAACAATGGTAACACTTTCTCCAATAATAAAAAGAATTCATATAGTAGCAGAACATAAAACTAACATGACGGAATTGAATTGCTAGTGTTTAGATGCAGACACAATAACCAGTTTGTGGCTACGATGGGAGAAACCCCATTTAAATAGCAACAAAGGTGAGTAAGTACTTAAATTCAACACTAAATTTGTAAAAACTAAGTAAGGCAATCTTTAAAACACTCCTGAAAGACACAAAAATATGTGAATACATTAAAGACGACCTCCTCTGTTCTTGGAAATGACGACTCATATCATAATGATGTCACTCTAAATTATTATAAAATAATAACACAATCCCAAAAAGCATCAACAAACTTTTTGCGTAAGTGGAACTGGACAACTTAATATGAGAATTTATATGGGGACAACACATAGCCAGAGGACCACTAAAAAAAAAAAAGGCTATACAGGAACAGCACCCCCAAGCATTCACTAAAATCTACCACCGAGTCTCAGGAATTAAAACATGAAGAGCCCTGGCCGGGTGGCTCCCTTCGCTGGAGCACAGTGCCACGCACTAAATGGCGGCAGGTCCCGTTCCCAGGCAGGGCACACAGCTAGGCTGCGGGTTTGATCCCCAGCTGGGGCACATATGGGAGGCAACTGACATGTTTCTTGCTCACATGGATGTGATATTTCTCTCTTTCTCCCTTTCTCTCTCTCTAAAATCAATAAACATATTTTCAGGTGAGGATTAAAAGAAAACAGACATGAAGATAATGACAAATCAATGAAACAGAATAAAAGTCTAGAAATAGACCAAGAGTATCTGGAACTATAATATAAAGATGTCATCTCAAAATCAGAGCAAAGACGAATTTTTGATAAGTGATTCTGGGACAACTGGCTAGCCGTTTGGAAAAGATAAAATTAGATCATACACACCATACACATGAATAAAATCCAGATGGATCAGAAACCTAAATATAAAAGATAAAATCATATAAGCATCAGAAGATAACATACATGATTCTTCTTTTACCTGTATGGAGAAAAATGTATTTGGAACTCAAAATACTGATGCAATTTAAGAAATTATTAATAAAATATAATGCAGAAAAACACACATTTACAGTTCAAAACATAACAGACTGGGAAGATTTTGCTATATATATCACAAAATGTTAATATCCTTAATATATGAGGGAATCTTAAAAATGAGGGGAAAAGACTCATAATATTCAGTAAAAATGTACAAAAGACATTAACAGACAATTCAGAGAAAAAGATATAAAACAGTGTTTCAGGACACGGGGTAGCTGAATGGATAAGAAAGCAGGACCTATGTATGTCCTCTATACAAGAGACCCAACGCAGAACAAAAGACACACACAAACTGAAAGTGAATTTGGTTCAACCTCTTCCCTTCCTCTGAAGGTTTCTCAGGAAACACTCCTGTGATTTGTAGCCTGTGATTCCAACTTCAACCCTAACCAAGAGTAAATAATTTCTCAAAAATTTCTCATCACAGGCTGTGATCATCGCTCGGCAGGCAGGAGGGCCAATGCCAATGGCAGTGGGCGCAGGAGGACAGGGTGTGCTCCGCACGATGAAAAGTCCTTTCTGAAACATGACTTTCAAACTGGGAACTTTACAGAGGATGTGAAGGACCCACACACACACACAAGGCTGGGATGAAGATGTGGGCATGGAACAGCACTTCCAGAAGAAGGAAGAGCATATCAACAGTGCCAAGGAACGGTTCCTCGGCAGAGGGGCTGATGTAACCGAGCAACACTTACATCAGACAAAACAGACTTTAAAACAGAGGCTATAGTAAGGGACAAAGGAGGGCATTGCACGATGGCAAAGGGAGCACTCCAGCAAGAGAATGTGAGTCTGGTGTCCATTTATGGGTCCAACATAGGAGCACCTAAATACATAAAGCAAATATGACTGTGTCAATGTCAAGGCTCGTAAAACACATTTTAGACACTGCATTAAAGCCCTAAAGCAAGGACTTTGGTCCATGGAAAACATGGTGTCCATGGAGCGTAGCAGCTGTTTGGTAAGATGCAACAAATCGACAGTAAGGGTCCAGCTTCCTCTCCTCTTCCCTTCCTTCCTTCCTTCCTTCCTTCTTTCTTTTTCCTTTCACATCTTGTACTAATTTCTTTGTTTCACTCTATAAAACGTCCCTTTAATTTCTAGTATTTGAAACAGCTGCCCACTCTGGTTCCTGTGAGTGACTTAATAAAAGTGCTTCACTGTAAGAACATAAACACACGGCAAAATTTACCTTCCGTGCACCTCTTCTCCGCAAAGAAAAGCTAGCTAAGCCCTAAAGACAAAGGAATGAAGTCATGATTAAGTACAGCCGCCTAAAAATTAAACAGAAGTCACTGCAATGGGATTTGTCTTCTTCATAAACAGGGGCCTCTTCCACCCGGCTCTCCAAAGAGCAAAGGCTCTAGAAGCCAGAAGCCCGCTGGAGGCACTTTCTGTTTCGGTGATCCGTGCAGCACTGCCGAGAGAGGTGGGACACTTTTACATCCATGTTTTAGTTCTGCAATTTACCTGCAGACTCCCGAGAGTTTCGGGGCAGGACTGTATCTGATAACTAATCTGAGAAAGAGAAATTCTTCACGTGGTGTTTACGAATTTGTGTGAGAAGCACAGATGTATTTTTTTTTTTTCCAGACAGGCCTAAGGGAAGCCCAGCACAGAGAAAAAGGCTGATGCTTTCTCAGGGGCATGAGAAGAGATGCCCTTTAAAAGTGGCGACTTCGTTCTGCTCGTTCCTCGTGGCAGGCAGACTCTAAGACCCCCCTCAGGGAACCAAGTATTCCTGCCAGTGTGCACGCCTCTCCCAAGTGTGGACCAGACTAGTGGCCAGCAGCAATAACAAAGCCGCGCTACGTAAGCCTGACACTCATTCTGCCATCAGACTCTCTTATGCCGGCTTTGATGCAGCAAGTTGGAGGGGCCTCGGTGCCGAGGGCCCGAACGTGACCACTGACAGACCGGTGGCCAGGGCCTGACATCACATTGCCAAGGTGAGCCTGTTAGAGTCACAAAATGTGTTCTTCGCACGCAGTCCTGAGGCAAGCCCAGCATGGACAGTCTTCTGATGCTTTCCGAACGGCACTAGGATGCCGGCCCCGTAAAAGCGGCGGTTTTGCTTTACAATTGTTTGTAAAATGTCTTTGCGTTAGTTTTATTTGATAATTTTGACTTTATAACCTTTGAAAACTAACAGAAGTCATCTTGAGGTTTTTAATGTTTCGTCGTTCTGTTTATTTTTTCCATAATTTTAGGAGGCGTAAATTACTTCAACCTCCAGGAGAGAAAACTCAGGTTCAGGCAGACTGAGTCAACTTGCCCAAGGTCACAAAGCTAATAAATGGGGGAATCTGATCTGGTTGATCCAATCACCTCGCCAGCCGAGTCGTAACGCAGATTAAAATGGTGAGAAGCAAATAAGAACTACGAGAAAAGAATCACACAATTTTATATAGATGGCTGGCCTGGAATTTAGAAAACCTCAAATCTGTCTAAAATATGCCAAAAGCCACACTGTCAGTCCCTCTGCCCTCTCAGTAAGGTTTCTAACTCTCCGAAGGATCCAGCTCCCTGCAGACAGTAAGCAAATGTTTCCTTATTCTACAGGCAAATGCAACTCTGGATCTGGCGCTGGAGGCCCAGCTTTAGCTCGGACAAAAGACTGGGCATCTGAACACTAGATGGCCATCATGGAAAGGGGGGAGTTTGGAGGACAATGTATCTGAGACAAAAGGAACCAATAAACTAACTTTGATATTTCTGATCTTTCTGTGAGGCTAGAGATAATGTGTCTAGCACCTACAATGAAAGAGTAGCTTAGGTTGAAAAAAAAAAGAGGTAAAAATAATAATCAGAAAGTGATCTGGGATACCCTGTGATCTCTCAGGCCTGGAAATAAAAAGACCTTATTCAAGAATCTAAAGTCATTCCTCTGAGGCAAGGATTTGTCTCTTATTCAAATAGTAATGTACTGGGAAAAGGCTTTTATTGGAAACTCTCCAGGCTGAAACACTGGCTAGAAGGAAAAGGAATTTCGGAGTGCAGAGAAAGCCCCCAGCGCTAGGAATCTATGAGGGAGGACAACCCTGGGAAGACGGGCTACGGATGATAGAATGCCGTCACTCCACAATTCCACTTCAAACTGCCAGGGTGAAAGTGCTCACTGACAGTGACCCCAGGAAAGGGAGGAAGGTGTGGAGAGGGATTTTCGTCCTCAGGGAGGTTCTAATCTGGTACATGGTTATAAGCCTCAGCTTTTAAAGCAATTATTTCAAATATCCAGTGGCCAGTCACAACACAAAGCACAAATATGATGTCAGTGATATTTCCTTTTCTTGCTCAGTAACCTCTTTGCTTCGAGTACTAACTCTTAAAATGAGGGGACAACGATGCTTTCTACAATTTACTCCCAAGGTCCCCACGCCTCTTCTCTGGGGGGCGCTGACTGTGAGCCTCCAGCAGTGCACTGCCTGCCTTTGACTTGACGTCTTCATCAGCTGAACACAGACCGCATCTTAGTACCACTACTGAAAATGGGGGAGAAAGGGGTCACAAAGGGGTCTTTATTTGACCAGGAGAACAAATCTTTTCATCTATCTTCACTTCTGGCGTCTTTAGACTCAGATGCACAAGGGCCTTGGACAGTTTTCCACTTGCCACCCACTCGTGGTGCCATTACTGCCTGACAGAGGAAGGGAGTACTTTGTCTTTGCTGACGCGTCCCAGAACGCCGGGGCACAAAACCAGGTCTCGCTGAAAGGCTCAGTTTGGTTGCGTTAAATATAATTCTTGGAAAGGTCTAATGGAATCACGAGAACGTTGTCTTAGTAAAGTAACGATGAAAGAAAGAAGCTGGCTGGCAGGCTTCTGACTGTATCTCACATGCGTCAACAGCTCTTCAGTAATAACAGTGTCTAAGTGGCGGCTGGGGTTGCACGGCAGCAGGGTGGTTTGGGCTGTGAACGGAAGCAGCAGTCCCCCGCGGTGGGGAGGGCCCCTTGTGCCAAGGGTCTGTGCAGTGATTTGCAGGCAATGTAGACGGAGAACTGCAAGAGTATTCCAAGTTCGTGATTGGGGGTGGGGCGTCAGGGGAAGGAATTCTGCATTTTTCCTCCCTCCTGTGTCCATAGGAAAGTTTTGCTAGCGTGCATGGAAGTTGCTCTTCATTGTCACAGAAACTGGGGCACGAGAGTGGAGATTGCTGGCGTTTACTGGGAAGGGACCAGGATGCTAACCACTCTGCAATGTCTCTCGCCATGTGGACTGTCCCAGCACAAAAGCTATTCATGCCGCATAGAGAAATTCTGTGTCCCAGGAACAATTCCAGCTTCTCTCCCCACCTCACTCTCCCCATCCAAGGTCCTCTGACTGAGGCTTTGGGAAAAAGACAGGAACCCGCCCAGCCTAGCCACCTGCCCTCTTGCTTCCTGGCCTGCCTGCCTGCAGAGACGGTGTTTTCTGGGCTGCTCTGCCAAAGAGGTGGGCAGAGATGTGCGTGGTTTCTTCCTTCCCTTTTGGAGTAGGAGACACGTTCGTTTAGGAGGAAAGAATTAGGGAGTTTATTGTGCTATACGTGAAGACTCGCAATCTCTCATCAGCTTTTTCAGTGATTATGATAAAGAGGACTGTTAGTATAGTCCCTCCAAAACCAGAGGCAGAGAAAGGCAGACAAGAGGAGGTGGGGGGCAGGGAGAAGGAGAAAGAGAAAGAGAGGGAGCATTACATCCCTCATGACCTGGTTCGTCTAATTTTAATACATTGTCCCCAACCACTTTGACACTCCTCCCACGAAGAGGTGAAGTCTACATCCTCTCCCCTTGAACCTGGGCGGGCTTGTAACTGCTTTGACCAATAGAGTATAACACAGATGATGTCAATTGACTTTCACAGATGGGCCACTAAAAGTAATGTGGCTTCTGCTTTACCTGCCAGAAAACTCGCACTTGGAAGCACGAGTCTCCAGGGAAGAAGTATATGGGGTGAGGAAACCCCATAGGAGGAAGCCCAGCCACATGGAGAGACTGCATGTCAGCTCTACCCTGAGTCACTCCATTGTGTTCGCTGAGGCT
The DNA here is from genome assembly GCA_007922815.1 of Macrotus californicus. Taxonomy (NCBI): domain Eukaryota; kingdom Metazoa; phylum Chordata; class Mammalia; order Chiroptera; family Phyllostomidae; genus Macrotus; species Macrotus californicus. The sequence continues at coordinate 6,292 of VMDR010025767.1, forward strand.
CTCCAGAGAAACGGAACCCATAAGATGAGCACATGCAGAAAGAAAGTGATTTATTTCAAGGAATGGACTCCTACAACTATGGAGGCTGGCAAGTTCAAAATCCACAGGGTAGGCTGGCAGGGTGCAGATCAGGGGAGAGCCAGGGCTGCGCTTAAAGTCCTGCTGGCGGAATTCTTTCTCACTCAGGGAAGATCAGGCTTGGCTCTATTAGCACCTTCAACTAATTAGCTGAGGCCCACCCACATTCTGGAGGGCAACCTGCTTTACTCAGAGTCATCATCAATTTAAATAATCTCACGCAAAAACACCTTCACAGAAATATCCATGATAATATTTGAACAAATATCTGGGCACATGGCCCACCCAAATTGACACAAAAAATTAGCCATCACACCTGCCCAGATACCAGCTCAGGTGAATGAAGCCTTCTTGGCTCTCCCAGACCACGCTGGCCACCAGCTGAGAGCAGATGAGAACCCTCAGTCAATGCCACAAGGAGTGAAAGAATCACCCAGCCAAGCCCGGCCTGGCTCCTAACCCACAGGCAGCTTGTTATGCTCCAATGACGGGGACGCTAACTGTAACTCATATTACGCCGTCTCTCTCAACAAGCAGCAGCTACACCGGCCATCTCAAACACACTGCCTCCTTCTACCTGGCCTCAGAGCCTGCTCACTGGCATTCTTTCTGCCCCTAACACTCCCCCAGCCCTCTGCTGCGCTGGCTCCTTTCATTCTTCCTGCCTCAGCTCAAATACTACTTCCTTGGAGAGACCTTCGCTGACCACACTGTCTAAATTGGCTTCCCTGTCTCTCTGTCTCGGGGTTTTTTTTTCCTTCTCTTCATTTTCTTCAAAACATTTATCTCAATCTGAAATTAAATACCTTGCTGTGTTGTGTCTTTGGCTATTGTCTTCCCCCAATTAAAATATTAGGGCCATGAAGATGGGTCTTTGTCCAGCTGACTTATCGCTTACACTGTGATTAGATGGCACAGACAAATGCTCAATAAAGACTTGCGGAGTGAAAAGTAATGGATGTGTACGTGGTGTGCGGGTGCCTGACTTCAGGGTTCTGTCCCTGGGCCTCGACTTAGTAATTGTTTTCACAGCATTTAATGAAGGAGGGTTAAAGCTCCCATGTGATTCAAAGGATGTTTCCCTCTGCCTTTTCCTCTGTACTTTTTTTTCCGCCTCTAATGAGATGAGCAACTACTAGGGAACAACAAAAACAAAAGAAACCCTAGAATCCTTTTACAATATCTCAGAGACAAAACTGCTGCATTTTTTACTTGATTATCTATGTGGCTTATTTGTACATTTTCCTAACTCTTACAGATTAATTAGAAGACAATTCTAAACCGAAAAGGGAAACAAATGTTCTCTCTTCTCTCCTGGAGACCCACTCCACCCTTAGCCTTTGTGTGACACAGTCTCAGCCCTCAATTCCCCCAGCACGGGGCTGACAGAGAGCTTGGAGGAAGAGGGGAAGAGCAGACCCATCCCCCACCCATTTTTTGGTTTTCCCTTCATTTTCCAGTTCTTTCACACACTTAAGGCATGAAAACTACATACACACATACACACACACACACACACACACACACACACACTTTTCCCCATCACCGGCACTCCAGCCCTCATCTGCAAGCCTTTTGCATCTGCAGCCACTCTCTGAGCCTGGCCATACCCACTCCCACACACCCTTTCTACGTACTGATCCCCTGCATTCTAATTCTCCCTTGTATTAACCACGTCTTTTATTTTCTGTATTCCAATGTGTTGACATTTGGGGCCTGGCTGCCCCTGGAGAGATTGTCCCTCCCAGGCGAGCCAATTCCTAGAGACAGTAAACAACTCACCTGCAAGCACGCTTTTCAAATACCAACCAATCCAGAGCTCACGTTCAACCAGCAGCTTGACTGGGCTCATGCTCCAGGGCTACCCTCCATAACCCTAACCACCACAGGACCAGGCACCGAACAACCAGGGACAGCCCCTACACCCCAGAGCCGACTGGTGTGATCCAAACTAGCCCATCTAAACCCGCTTACCCAGCCTCACCCATTCCTGCCCCCAGTTCTACTTTCTCTCTCTGCCTCCTGAGCAACTCTGGAGCTTCTCCTTGCACGCCCACCCACAGTGTGGTGTGCCCCCTCCTCTTAGAAACTGTGAGGAACACGCTAGCTGGCCAACAGCACTCATCTCCTAACCTGCTGACCATACTATGCCTCAAATGTTCAATTAATATGCTATAGTTAAGCCCAGACTGTAAAGTCAAGTCAGTGTCTCAATCATTTGGGGACAACTGAAATTCTGCACTCCCAGGGCTCGTTATTTTAAGTTGGACTTCAGCAAGATTTAAAAACGCTTGATTTAGATCACTGACTCACTCAGAAAACATCTATCGATGCCTTGTGTGACTAGGTGTTATGGAAAGCCCTGGGTCAGGAGGATGAATTAAACGTTCTCTCAGGCAGGCTCCTGGTAGAATAAGGACTCCAGAATTATTTAAGAAAAGGAATGAAGGAATGAATGAGTGAATGCCTTCCCCGCGTTCACCCGCTGGAGTGCATTACTTATTGGATGGCCTGGTGTGTTCCACTCATAAAATCATTGTCAACATTGGAGGGCTTGAAAAGAGAATAAATTGATCTATCTTGTTCTGTTCCATTCTTTACACAAGCTATTGAGATTGGAAATCTGCAAGATTATTCAATTTCTCCAAGATTTAATTAGTCTTTTTTTGAAATATCTTCACAAAATGACAACCTAGCTATTCCTTAGAACAGCTCGAGGAAAATGTTTTTGGGGGGCAGAACATAAATATAATATTAACAATAATATTGAATACTTAGGCTTTTAATACATGCCCAGCACTGTACCAAGCATGATGGATGCATTATTTTATTTAACAACATGACATGTATTATTACCCTTATTTTACAGATGAAAAGAGCCAAAGCTTTGGGCGAGCGATGTGCTAAATGCAGCACCGGTAATGAGGCGCACTGCAGGGATTTGAACCCAGGCAGTGTCTCGCCACAACACACTTACCAGCTACTTCCAGATGCGAGCCAAGAAACTGTGACTTTCCAAAGGGCACTGCTCAGACCCATTCGGGTCAGTCTTCACCCCAGGAGATATCCTACCCATTCAAAGCTCTGCTACTAAATCTACAATATTTACGTATAGCAGAATCTTCCTTCTACTAGCTTAGTAGACTTTGTTTTTAAGCTTGCTCTGCCTGGCCACCATCCGCAGGGGTCTAATTGGTCACAGAATAAAATGAGCCACCAAAAAATACAGAAACAAACTCCAGAGTGATCTCTCTCCAAAACCTCTCCATAGAAGAGTTGTAAGCTCCAATAACTGTGACCACACACAGAACACATTTTAGGGCCCAACCTGTTAAGGGAGTGAGGTGTCCGCTTCCTCATTAGTGAATTTTCCAAGGAATTTCGTTAAAATCTGGTGACAATGACTGTCTGCCTTAGCTTTAATTCTTCTTTCCATTCCCCTTAGCCTGGTTTAACACACACCACAGAGGTCACCTCTAGACTCAATTTACTGCATTGAGGGGAAGCGTATTCCTCTCTGTAAGATGATTACATCCGCACAGGCCAGCCAATGGGCATTGGAGAATCTGCATCTTCCGTTACCTTGAACCTAGGGTATTTCTTCACACACATGTGCAGGAGAGAAATTCACAGGAGACCAAGTAATGTGTACACCTCAAATCTGCACTTTTGTTTCTCTCTATGCCTGGCTACGGATTAAACAAAACCACCATAAGAGGCAAACTGAACTCTTTTTTTGGCAGCTTGTGTTTCAGAATTCCCGGGAGAAACACTGAAAGCTACTTCTTTTTCTCTCTTCATCTAAAAGAGAGGTCAATGCGTTGCTGAGTCAGCCTTCTGATCCCTTGCCAAGCCTCGAGCTTCCTAAGACATTAGTCAAATGGTATCTAATACTTCTTTTCTAAATACCCAAACCTCCCCACCCCAGACTAAGACAAAGGGAGAAGACGCATCCTGAGGAATTCTTTCATTCCACAGCATTTATTGAGTGCCTACTGTGTGCCTCTGTTCTAAGGACTTGGACATGCGGCAGCGAACTTGTATTCTACTAATGACCGAGGGGCCTTAGGCAGTGCTTGTGAGTTATTTGAAGTTCTCAGTGGAACTACACCACAGTGCAGAAGACTTTGAACTTGACATCTTATAATTTAGGGTGAGAAGAAACCCCAGGAGTCTCGGGAGTTTTGCAGCTGCCTCCAGCTCTGGTGCCTACACTGAACTACAACCGGGTTAGATGCCGCGGGGGCGGGGAGGAAGAAGAGGGGGAGGAGGGGGGAACCCCTCATATTTGCATGCAGAGTCAGTGCAGAAGTAAGTGCGTTTTCCGGGCCGGGTTCTGTAGCTTTCCTTGAATTCTCAGAAAGGTCTGAGACCCCACAGAAACCGGAAGCAGTCCTTAAACGCACCCGCAGCTGGAGGAACCCAGGTGATTGCACTTGCACATCCTTGGTGAGGAGCAGTTTTTGAACCAAAAAGTAATGCCTGTTAGACGCCACACTGGCTGCGACAGCCGCTCAGAGAGGTACACGCCCCACCCCCGCCCCCCTGCGTGCTCCCTACATTTCCAGCTTCGCTCTCAGAAAACTCCGGGCGCGGCGGGCCTGGAAGGAAGGGGACATGTGTCCCTGCCCCGCTCTGCCCGCGAAGACGTCCCGGAGAGGGCGACTCCGGCCTCCCTTCTCAGGACCCAACTTCTGACGTCTAACTTTCGGCGGAGCCCGGCTCTCAAGGGCCCTCCCCTCGCGGCTCCCAAATTCTCCGGGAGCAATCAAGACTCAACTGCATCGGCCGGGCCTTTTCGGGACAGGGTGGTCGCCAGCTGCCCGGGTGCCCCCCTGCGCGGAGCCCCGAGAGTGCGCGCCCGGAGCCCCCTCGCCGCCCCCCTCGCACTTCCCTCCCACCCGCCGCACCCTCTACATGCGCCCCCACGGGCCGCAACTTGGGAGCGGGACTCGCGCGGGTGGGAGGCGCCAGTACTTCACCGTCGGTCACCGTGGCGTCCGCCTCCTCCCCTGCCGGTTGCACCTCCAGCCGCAGGGGTTTCGGGTTGGGGGCCGAGAGCGGCCCGGCCGCGAAGAGCTGCTCCTCGGTCAGGACGCGCAGCTGCACGCGGTAGAGCCGGCGCGCCGGGACCCGGGCCGGAGCGGGGGCCGCGGCCATGGTGCGCGCGCCTGGCCCGGGGCGCCCGGGGAAACTGCCGTGGAAGGGGAGGGACTTGGCCGGGCGGGCCGCCGTCCTCACCTCCGCGGCGAGCTCGCCCCCGGGGACGCCCGCGGCTCCTCGGACACCTGCCGCACCCCACCCCTGACCGCCCCGCCCCGCCCCGCCCCATTCCCGGCGCGGGAGCGCGCGGCGGACGCGCACGTGGGCGCAGCTGAGAACACTCAAGTTTGGAGAGCGCGCGACGCACCTGGAGGCAGTTAGGGTTCGGAAGCAGAAGGGTGACACCTGCTGTTCGTCGGGATCGCTCCGCCGGCCTGGGCGTGTTTGGAACCGGCCTTCGCCCCGGCGCTCCGAGGGCCTCGCTTTTGTGGAGGTTTGGGGGCTCCTGGCGCCCGCTTAGGAGCAACGGGCCCAAGTGCCGTGTTCTTTCCTCGTTGACAGGGCCCCGACAGCAGCGGTGGGGGGGAGTCCCGGGGATTCGGGCAACTCGCTGGGTGTGAGTGACGAATGATCGCTTTCGTCTCCCCGCACTTAACTTGGACTTGAAAACTTGCCGTAGACTGAGCATTTCCCTAGAAGAGCGTCGGAGGGCCAGGGACTCTCGTGCTCAGGTTGACCCCGGACTCCAGCAGCTGCCTACGCTAGGCAGTGGGCTCCAGCGCCAAAGGATGAAGGCTGGAAACCTTGGGGAACCAAATCACATGTTGTTGCAAATGGTATGATCTCATTCTTTTTTACGGCCGAGTAATATTCCACTATATATAAATACATAAAAGGGCAATATATATCATGTTCCCACCATACTCTCAAGAAATCCGGAGTTCAGTTGCTTAAACAAAAATAACGGCAGCCTCCCCCAGCCCCCACGTTAATGCGTACAACAGAAACTCAACCTAGACTAACCTGAGCAAAAACGCAAAGCATCATGATCACTAAAACGCTGGGAAGTCTAAGCTTTGTTCATGCCTCTATTTAGGGACTCAGTTAAAGCTGACGAAATGGTTTCGTCCCCAACAGATAGGCTTTAGTCACGTGCTGGAAGCAGTCACTGATATTCAGCCTTTCCACAAAGGCAAGGCCCCTCCTCCAACTGGCTGGCTGTGACGGCTCCACCCCACTTGTGACTCGGACCAGGGAGACTGGAAGCCTCACCAAGCTCTTGTCGTCTGAATGAGGGAGGAGCAGATAACCAAGGGCAGGGGCAGCTGGGGGGACAATGTCTGTCACGCAGAGTGCTCACTCCACGCCTGGCACTGTTCTGAGCACACTACATACATTAATTCATTTACGCTTCCTCTTGCCTGTGACAGACACTGTCATTATCCTCATTTTCACTGATGAGGAAACTAAGGCACAATGATAAACCCCCCAAAAGCCACGATTGACAAGAGGCATAAGCCCTCCACAATAGAGCACATAGAAAAGTAAACCCTTACTATCACTTCTCAAAGTTAGGAGCTGGTAGACTAAATTCTCAGTATTCCAAATGCATACAGTCCAAGACCTTTGAGCCCCCAGAACTGTGAGCACAGAAATACTTTTAAAAATCTCATTTCCTTTCTCTCGTCGCCCCTGCCCCCCCCCCCCCCCCCCCCCCCCCCCCCCCCCCCCCCCCCCACACACACACAGGGACTGCTGAGAACTGCCTAGACTTTCCCTGACGCATCTCACCTCCTGGCAGTTGTTTTGCACCCGAGACGTCTTTGCCCTGTGCAAGCATGAGCAGCAGAAAGTCCGTGAATCATATTCCTTTTGTCTTTATTGAGTGTAAGGCAGCCTCAATCACATCAACCATTTGAGCCACCACTGAATTTGACTTTGTATCTTTAACTTACCTGAAACTTCTGTTTCTAACAGCTGTCACTCTCTTCCACCTCTTCATTTCTGTCACCAGCACCTTCTTTTCAGGGCCACCCAACTTTCTAGAACCAATTCAGGAGTTCCTGAGAAGACAGGGGCTCTCCTGCCTGCAGTGGGATGTTGATGAGGGCGCCCGGGCAGGCTTATCTGCTGAGTTCCTGTCTCTGCTCTGCCAGCCAAGGTGTGTGCCGGGGAAGGCTATGCCTTCCTAGCTACGTGCAGAGATTGAATGGAAGTCAGAAGATCAAACTGGGGAAACCAAGCCATGCTCCAGATTCTTCCTCTGTCATATCCTCCAGAAAGAGTATGTCACTCGCACACATTCCTGCAGACACTGAACAAGGTGAAGTTCCACCTTCTAGTTTCAGCTCTTGTATTTGCAGGTTGTTACTAGTGAGAGGTGAAAGGGAGCCCCACAGGGTTGGGAGTTCAAGGACGGAGCAAGCCATGCTGAGTATACTGGGAGGCTTGGGAGGAGGCAGATTTGGGGTCCAATATCAGGCCTGCTCTTTATCACCTGGGTAAAGTAGGTAAATTAGTCAGATGCTGTGAATTTATGGAAGCTTGCAGGGGTGTCCAACCCACAGCCGGCGAGCTACATGCGGCTCAGGATGGTTATGAATGTGGCCCAACACAAAATCATAAACTTACTTAACACATTATGTTTTTGTGATTACGTGTTACAATGTATTTAATGTGCGGCCCAAGACAACTCTTCTTCCAATGTGGCCCAGAGACATCAAAAGGTTGGACACTCCTGTAAACCCACAACGACCCTGTAAGCTTATTGTGAAAATTACATGACACTGTTTAGCAAGCACTAAATATATAGGGGCTATTAGTAGTAGTATTACTCAATAAAGAAAATATGAAAAAGTAAAAAGACAAAAGCGTAAATCAACCAGATTTCCTCACCTGAAAGCAACCATTAGAATTATTTTAGA
>VMDR010025768.1:0-14340 GCA_007922815.1 Macrotus californicus
TTCTGTTGTAAACAGCTTCTAAGAGCATCAGGCTAGGTTGCTGTGGCAGAGTGATGGGGAAGATGGGAGGCAGGATGTGCAGGCCTCTGGGAGTTTGTGCTTGGTGGGGGCCAGACTCAGGATAAGTCATCAGAACTATGGAGAGGGGAAGTAGAAGAGCATACTCAGAACTGTCTAGTGTCAGGGATGGCTTGAGCTCAAGTTGGTCAGGGAAGGGTTTTGTGAGGAATTGATGCTTCAGTTGAAAGAATTAGCTAGGCAAAGGAGGAGGTTGGTGGGAGTACTTACAGCAGAAGGGACAACACTTATGAATATTCTGAGTCCTTAATAACTCATGAATTCTAAACAGTTTTTACGATATCCTGCCAATAAACATTTATCATTAAATTTCAGGAATCGGGAGCGCCCATCCTAACTGATGACGTTAGCTTGCAGGTATTCATGGATCATTTGAAGAAACTGGCTGTCTCCAGTGCCTCTTAAGCTGGTGTGTTAGCTAGAAATTAGAAAAAAAGAAACTGTTGATTGTGTTCATAATTGTTCATAAAGGCTCAATAACATTCCTTTTACTTTTGTTGTGCATTTAAATAAATAATCAAGGAAAGTGTTGTGTGTAACTCTTTATTATTTATTTGTTTTTCCTGTATGTGCCCCTTTTCTTCCATCATAAAATTACAAGTCCATAAATGTTTTGGTGCTTATAAATGTTTACATGCTTTTTGTATCCTAACTTTACAATCTGTGTAAAAGCAGAGATAATGTGTTTTTGGCAACCTGCTTAGATGAAAACCATAATGGCCAGGAAGGAAATAAATTTGAATGAAGAAAGTACTGGCTGAAATAATGCTAATACAAATTTGATTTCCTGAGGTCTCTGTGAGTATGTGTATATGTATTTTAAGTGATTCCCCCAAAAGATATTTCCTAAGCTTAATATTCATTTACTGTAAATGTTAACAGGCCAAGAAAAAGTTTGAAATATGTGAAACTTCGTTGAGGGAGACTGGTCTGAAGTGGCTCTGTCCCTAACTCACATACAACGTTCCATGTAAACAGTCCAGCCTGGATAGACATTAAGAGTGGATGATAGGCATAAGTGGATCTAAGAGTGACAACACATTTATCTTGGGCACAAGTAAAATAATTTTAACAGGCACTGCTTCTTAATCAAAGTATAATATGCATGGTAAAAAGAGAAATATTAAAAAAAAAACTTTAACCTGAAGAACTTATAACAAATAACAGTTTTCTCCACTCCCTAAGCCTCGACCCTCCTCTTCAGAGGTAACTGCTTTTAACCTTTCAAACTTTTTGTTGTTAATCTATCAATTTTAGCCAGTATTTCTCGATTTCCATTTTTAAGAATGAGGATTTGAAGACCTTTCTACCATTTAGATTTGATCAGTTATACCTTTATATTTATATTAACAAGTTTGGTAAAATTTACATTTCAACCTGTAACCATAGTTATGTTTTTTGTCTCAAAGTTGATTCTGGAAGTTGACAACTAATAAAGATTATCTACAGAGTGATCATAATGTAAATATCATTCATGTCCCAGTCAGGTAGCAGTATATTTCTCCCCAGGGATTTGATGTCCCAGTCTCCATGCCACTTGAAGGACAACATTCTTAATGACAAATCACTTTTCTTAAGAGTCTATTATTCTACAGGTTGGTTTGCTTCCTTTTTGGATTATGACTTATATTTGTTGTTGTTTGCCCTAGAGTTTCTAATTTTCATTTTTTTGAGAGAAGATTTTATTCTCTATTATGGACTTCCAGCTTCTTATTCTACTGAATGGAGTATTCTTTAGAGGTTACTGATGTTCCATTTAAGTATAGACCAATTGTCGTGGCAGCTCTCACCCAGGAATTTTGTTTTGTTTGGACTCATGGTTAGTTCTTTCTTTTACTCCCTAAGTCATTTTTTCATCTTACATGACTTTTCTTAAAAAAAGAAAGTATCAATACATGGAGGATAATCCACTGAATCTATTTTCTCTTCATAATTGACAGGTTTGCTGAGTATAAAATCCTCAACCCTAAATAAATTTCTCTTTCAGGATTTTGGAGCAACTATTTAATTCATTTAACAAGTAATTCTTAAGCATTTGCTATGTAAGGAGTAGTCTAGGCACTGGGAAGGTAGCCAATGAGACAAAAATTCCTGTGCTCTTGGAATTTACATTCTAGTAAGGAAAGACCAGCAATAAAAAAGTAGAAATAAATTATGTAATTTGTTATAATAGGTGCTATGTAAAAAAGTAAAGCTGGGAAATAATTAGATATTGGCCATCTAAATTGATTCTGATGCTCTGTTTTTTGAATTTTTAATGTACTGTCTTTTTGCCTCTGTATTTTTTAAAAAATTTTACTTATTTATTTTTAGACAGTGAGGAAAGGAGGGAGAAAGAGAGGGAGCTAAACATCAGCGTATGGTTGCCTCTCATGTTCCCTGCACTGGGGACCTGGCCCACAACCCAGGCATGTGCCCTGACTGGGAATCAAACTGGTGACCCTTTGGTTCTAAGGCCAGCACTCAGTCCATTGAGCCACACTAGCCAGGGCTGCATTCTTGAGAGGGTTTCCTATCTTAGGGTATTAAATAGTTACATTTAAATGCCAAGGACTTTTATTTTTTGTAGCTTTTCCATAGAATACTTTTTAAAATTTTTTGGATATAATTTTTAAATTAGTTACATCATATAGAGGAATACATAGAACTGTGTATACAGATAAAGACTGGAAACTCTTCAGGCCTTTCTGTTTCAAATTAACAGAAGAATATGATAGGCTCAGCTCACTTGGGTGTTCTTTCCAGTGAAAATGAGTTGTGGTGCTGGAGGAAGAGGATGCACCTTGGGGTGATCTAATGTAGAAAATGACTATATCCAGATAGAATGTAGAGGTAGAGATTGGTGTTCTGTAGAGAACAGCTATCCCAAGAGGGGAACATGGAGCCTGTGTGCCTAATGAGGTCTCTGAATTCCATCTTAAAGGCAAAGAAAGCTTCTGGTTTACCTTAGGGTGTCAAATGATCAGTTACGGATTTTAGAAATTCTAGGGAAATAACAAGATAGATGGGAGGAGGCTGGAATCCAAGTGAGGTCTGAACAGAGGTATATGTTTAGACAGGTTATAGGTGGGATGTTAGGCAAGAAGATGAGTCAAGGTTTCTTGCTTATGTGATCTTTTCTGGGAATTACAGAAAAGGAAGGATAGGTTTCATTCCTGTTGGGGGAAGTAGCATTGATAAATTTAATCCTGAACATTGTTATTTTAAGGAGCTTGTGGGATATTACAGTGAAAATGCCCAGCAGGTTGGCAGTAATTAATATGGATTTGCTTTCAGAAGAATTGAGATTTGAGAGTCATTAATATATAAAATAAATAACTTCAGTAAAGTTGCTTGGGAAGAGCAAAGAAGGAAGCTTGGAAGAGAATACTGATTTTTCTGTTTTGTTTTTAACTTTATTGAGGTACAATTTCCATACAGTAAACTTCACCTATTTAAAGTGTACAATCCGGTAAGTTTTGACAAGATCATGTACACATATGAAACCACCACCAACATACATGAACATCTCCATTGTCCCTATGTTTCTTCAGGCCCCATTTTTATTCCTTGCTTTCTGTACATTCAGCCCTAGAAAACTACTGGCCAACTTTGTCCCGGTGCAGATTAATTTGCTTCTAGAATTTTATGTCTGGTTTCTGTTTTGCCTGGCTTTCACATGGCACAATCCATTTGAGATTCATCCATGTAAGTCGCATGTGTCAGTAGTTCCTTTTTATTGCTGAGTGATACAGCACATTTCATTTATCCATTCACTGTTTGATGAGCATTTTGGTTCTCATTTTTTGTCTCTTAAGAATAAGGCTCTGTGGATATCCATATACATGTGTTTGTGTGGATGTACTGTTTTGTTTTCTTTTGGGTAAAGGGGAATGAAATGTTCAAGTTATATGGCAGATGTAGTTTAAGAAACTGCCAGTATTGCACAGAGGTGGTGATGTTTTAAGTTCTTTCACCACTAAGAGTTCTGATTGCTCCAAATCCTTACAACTCTTGGTGTTCTCAATCTAATTTTTAGTTATAATACATGTGTAAAGATGTCTAGTTGTGGTTTTAATTTACATTTGTGTGATGATTAATGATGTCTCTGTGCTTATTGGCCGTTTGTATATCTTTCCTTGTATTCAAATTTGTTGCCTACTTTTTTTTACTTGGGCTGTCTTTAGTTTTTTTTTTATTTTTTTATTTTTTGTTAGGTTGTCTTTATATCTGAGTTGTAAGGGTTCTTATATATTGTAGATACAGATTCTTTGTCAACTATGTATTTTGAATATTCTATTGATTGTTTTATTTTCTTTTGACTTTTTAATAGCAAAATTTTTAATTTTGAAAATGTTCGATTTCTCAATTCTTGTTTTGTGCTAAGAAACATAAGAAATCTTTGCTTATCCCAAGGTGGCAAAGATTTTTCTCTTACATTTTTCTTTCCAGGTTTGTAGTTTTAACTTTTAATTTCAGCCTATGAATCCATTCAGAGTCAATTTTTGTGTGGCAAAACATCAATTTCTAGAGGATAGGCAGAAGTAGAAACAGCCCTGAGGGATTCAGAAGTACAAAAGATGTTTTTGAAGCCATAAAAGGAGTAGGTGGGGTCAGTGGTGTGAAATGCTTTAGAAATCAAGTTTGATTATGGCTGAAAAGTAGTTACTATCTGTGGCAATTTATGGAATGTCTATACTCTGCCAAGCACAGCACTTTTGCGATCATGTTGTTTAGTCTATTGTAGTATGGGTAGATTATACTTTGAAGAAATGTACGGATAAGAGAAAAGCTGAAGGTATGTACAGACGAAGAGACTGTTTTTGCGATATGGGTACGTTTGTATGATGAAGGGTACAAATCAATAAAATGAAAAAGTGCAAGGTGGAGGAGAATCATGGTGTAATTGATGGGAAAAGCCCCAGAGGAAGGAGTAAAGAATGGGACCCAGAGTGTAGTGGAGAGATTAGCCTTGACGTGGAGGAACCCAATGCTCACCCAGACAGGGCTCCAGAAAGGGAGTTTTCGGGGTGAGACAGGTGGTATCCTCGCAAATCTGAGCTGGAGGAGAAATGGAATGAACCTTTATAAATACCATCAGTAGCCTGTTGAGGCAAAACAATTTTACAGGTGAGAAGTTTACTCAGAGAAATTGTCATTTGGCATGCAAGGACGTGCCTTAGTTGCAAAGCACCGAAACCACCCGAGGCAAAGCTTGACCTGAGGCAAAGCTTGACCTGAGCCCAATCCCGGGCGTCACTGCCGAACTACACGTCCCAGGATGTCACTGGGCAGCTTCCCATTGGAGGCAGTGACGGCGGTCGTGATACGCCGGCCGGAAGGCCCGCCTACGCCGAGTCTCAGAGAATCGCAGCTTTCACCCGCAACAGCATGCATGGGGCCCAGGCCTCCTCTTGGTACCGGCGAATGTCTGCTGTCTACGCACTGGGTGCCTGGACCACGCTGGGCTCGTTAATTTTCTTCGGCCAGAAAAAGGACAAGCAATTAGGTACGGCTCTCCGGCGAGGCCTTCCACCGGACACGGAGCCTTCCGTGGGGTGTACCTAGGGGTCATAGGAGCCGCTTCGCTGTCCCGCCAGTCCCAATACTCTGCAGAACTTGGGGACGGCTGCTTAGAGCCGTTTGTTGTAAGGATATCCATCAGGAATTACATTTTAAATTCTCTTACCTAAGTCTTGTTTATTTATTTTGAATGAGGCCGTCCCTTATACTAAGAATTTGAAGAATCAGTGTAACGTTCGAGTTGGAATTTTCAGACACTGGACGGTGGTGTTTCTGTACCATTAGCCCTGGTTTCCTTTGGCGAGCAATTTCAGCACTTATGCCAGCTAGGGAGTATTAAAACCTTCCCATTTATTGGGCGGAAAGGAAATCCGTTAGTTTTAAAAAATGTGCTTGGAAATCTACAGATACTTGTAAGTAGATTTGTGGTGGCCTGGGGCTTAATGGGAGGATTGATGGGGAGTGAGAGCTAAGAGTATGGGGTTTCTTTTTGTGGATCAAAATGTAAAAAATTGATTGTTGTGCTGGTTGCCTAGATTTGAATATACAAAAAAATTAGTTAAGCTTACATTTTAAATGAGTAGTTGTATGATGTTAAATATATCTCAGTAAAGCGGTTAAGTGGAAGCTGTGCAGAGGTTTACATTTGTTCATGAAGATGATCAGTGGCCTGAAAGTACATGTGTCCAGTATCGAGCGTAAATACATACCAGTGTCTATAGTGGTCACATTTTATTTTTTTTCTTTTTTACACAAAGGAAATGTCAGGAATCTGATGGGGGTGGGGGTAATTCTTACTTTAGTTTTTTTACAAGACTTTACTAATAATTTACATGGCTGCTGTTTTAAGTTAGAAGTTAATAATTTAGGTTTTTAATTTTTTTAAGTGAAATAGAACAATAAGATGTCTCAACAAATGAATTCCTTGAGCCAAGTAATTCTTACCTCAGTTTATTTTATTTCCAAGACTTTACTAAATGATTTTAATGACTATTCCCTAAGTTAAAAGTTAATAATTCAGGTGTTTCATATTTTTTAAAGGTGATGAATTGGAGCAAAAGGATGAAGTTACTGAACCCCCCAAAGGGTTTTATGTGGAAACGATTGTCACATATAAAGAAGATTTTGTTCCAATTACTGAGAAGATCCTCAACTATTGGAAATCATGGACTGGTGGCCCTGGACCAGAATCATGATTGACTGCTAAATTCTGGAAACCAAGACTTTGGTTCAGATTATAACTATGATAGATGCCTTGATTTCCATTTCATGTTTGTGGAAAGTATATACATTTAATTTAATTTTGCCATAAATTATCATCACTAATATGCAATAAATATTTCCTTGAGGCAAAGTAAACTTGTATATTCAAGAAGTGTCCCTCTATACTTACATGTGTGAAAGTTTGAAGTGAAATTTTACATTGTCAGCTTGCTTTCTGAAACTAGTTCCTGAACTTTATATTTCTTTATGTTGCTGTCAGACATGGCTTTGAGTGGTCCATTTAAGGTTAGACACAGCAAATCTTCATGTTTAGTTTGTGATTGATAGCAGCTGTTTGGATACTCTTGGGTACTTGTTAAATACATTATGATTTAAATAGACTCAACTTGGCCTTTAGGACCACAACAGGTGTGGATTAAATCCCAACTGTGACAACCAATATTCTAGACACAGGGAATAATAAATTGGGACAACATGGTTTCTGACCTAAGTGCTGCACCGGTCTCTTTACTAGTGTCTTTTGGTTGCCAGTAACAAACCCATATATGTGAGCTTAAATCAAGGGAGTGTTTATCAAAAATGTGTATGTATAATTCAGAATTAAAGCAGATTACGTTGCAGTTTTAGGAGGGCTTGACACTGGGAACTGGAATGCAGCTAGCCGCTCACTGACCCTGCCGCCTTCTGGCTCAAAAAAAACTCAAAAATTTTCTACAAGTTTGGACATTCTTAGGTTGACGTATGCGTACTTAAAAATGGTTTACCAATTCTGGTAATTTGGTAACTTGAAACTTTAAATAACTCTTGCTAGCTAAATTAAATGATGGACATTCATTGAATATCTAGACAACTTTCAAATAAGATACTGTATCAATTACTGAACATAGATATACCTACTTTTTTGCTTCTACACTTGATCTTAGCCAAAAGGCCAAGAAGCGATTACTTTTTGCTTCTTATAGAGGAAATAAAGATATTTGAGTCTATTAGTGAACATGTTTTGTGTCACATTAAAAAATTTTTGTGTTGTGAAGAAATAGATATTTCTATAAATTATAAAATGTGTTTATAAATGTGTTAATCTAAAAGAATACTGGTGTAATAGTTCATAATTCCTTGCTCCTTAGTTTTTACTAGAAATTAGGAGTTTTAAAGGTCAAGAATAATAATATGTGTAATTAAAGGTACAAAAATTAATAGTACAGAAAACCACTAGTATACAAGAAAAGTAGGATATATTTGGCTTAAAAAAAGGTATAAGATATGGAAATGTGTTTTCATTAAGAGAAAGTAAGTAATTTTGTCCTGATTCTTTTTTATTAGATTTTATTTATTTATTTTTAGAGAGCAGGGAAGGGAGGCAGAGAGGGAGAGAAACATCAATGTGTGGGTGCCTCTCATTCACCCCCTACTGGGAGCCTGGCCTGCATTCTAGGCATGTGCCCTGACTGGGAATTGAACCAGTGACCCTTTGGTTCACAGGCTGGCACTTAGTCTACTGAACCACATTAGCCAGGGCTGTCCTGTTTATTTCTGAATGGCTAGAGACACAGAAAGTGTATGAAAAGTGAATCTTATTTTTTTATTTTTATTTTTTTAAGTTTTATCATTTTAAAAAATATTTATTTCTTTTTAGAGAGAGGAGAAGGGAGGGAGAAAGAGAGGGAGAGAAACGTCAATGTGTGGTTGCCTCTCGCGTGCCCCCAACTGGGTATCTGGCCTGCAACCCAGGCATGTTCCCTGACTGGGAGTTGAACTGGCAACCCTTTGGTTTGCAGGCTGGCATTCAGTCCACTGAACCACACCAGCCAGGGCTGAAAAATGAATCTTGAGGAAGGAAAGTTTATCTGAGTAGTGAAGCTGAATAAGATTGAAATAAATTTATATGAGCTTAAATATCAAAAGTAAGCTGATATAGAATTACAGTTTGATTTTCTCTGCTAAAAAATAGTTTTCTTAGAGTATTGATTTGCTACTGATATTTTGAAATCGTTTTCTGCCTAGAAAGCAAAAATTATTTTAACAAAATAATTTTGTGTTTTATGTTATCTTTTTTCTTAATCCTCACATGAGGATATGTTTATTGATTTTAGGGAGAGAGTAGCAGGGAGAGGGAGAGAGATAAAGCTCGATGTGAGAGAGACATCAATCTGCTGCCTCCTGTACATATCCCGACTGGGGATCAAACCCACAACCTATGTATGTGCCCTAATTGAGACTTGAACGCACAGCCTTTTGGTGTATGGGACAAAGCTCCAATCAACTGAGCCATCTGGCCAGCGCTTATATTTTAATCACGTCCTTGATTACTTAAGAAAACTAAATCTCCTCAATAGTAAGAACTAAGTTTTGCTAACAGTTATGTAAACTTCTAGTTTTGTCTTTGAAAATTTTTATTGTCACTTTGGTTAAATGGATAATTAAGTATTGATTCAAATGACTTAGGATCCTGTTTAGTCAAATGCACAAATCTGGGCCCCTGGAACACCTCAAAAGATTGGTTTTCTCTCTTTACAAAATCTTTTAAAACTAATTAGGCTTATTTGCTATGTTAAATTGCATGGGAAGCATTATAAAATAAGTGGTGTTAATTCTCCAGTGTATATTGTAAAGGTAAACAATGGCTGTAAATTAAATGAATAGTCAGGGCTGTGGGAAACCCAAGGTGGTCACTTGGTTCTTTCAGGCTCGGGGCAATCCCCCCTTTTATTTCTTTTTTCTTTTTGCATTCCTTCGTCACTATGGTACTTTTAAGCTGGACTTTATTCAACTGCTATTTAGTATGGGTTATCAAGATGTTCCTGTTATTTGTTTCCAGGATGAGTTAGCCTTTCCCTACTCAAAGGCTGATATCCTCACAGTGGCAAAGACACTTTTGGAAAATGTGTTTCCCACTTGGGGTATGCCTTCCACCATCTCTGAGCTTTGAAGCAGACTTGAAAACTTGGAATTACCACTGACCCTATCACCCTTGGTTATCAGGCAAATTTGAGAGAACGAATGAAAAACTGGATTTAGGCATAAATTTTAATTACATGGGACTGAATGAACAGACGAGAATGGTTACAATTTTTATGATGTGTTTGAAACATTGCTAGTTCTTTTTTTCAAGATATAATAATTTTTTTTCTAAAGCTAGCTATGAATTAGAGCAATTTGGTAAACTGTACCTTTGTAAACAAAATTGAAAAAGTCTTTTTCTCCCTACTTGATTCTTCTGTAATTTAAAAACTTGCAGTGAGAGTTCTGATTTTCATGGCAATATTGTTATTTGCATAAGTTCAATAAAAATTTGTTCTTAGAATAGACATTTGGAAATTAGTTGTATTTCAAAGATTGGACTGGAATGTCATAATTGAATGAGACATGCATAGACTCAGATATGACCAGACAGCTTTAAGATTGACTGACGGAAGTCAATAAAAACCCTTGGAAGTATTGGCTTGGTATCTTACATATTCCTAACAGCCTTACTCCGTGAGTAAAGAATGTCACTTCTTGGCAGATGCAGAAACCTGAGAATATTTTGGGGAGCTTGAGATAAGAGAAACTCACCCAAATCTATAGATATAGGCAACATCTGATGGCAAGTTCTTGCCGTGGCTTTTCTGGCCTTGAGAGGCTTTTTAAAGTTCAACCTGAGATTCCTTAAAGATTCTAGCACAACTGATTTAAAAGAGCCTGTGTGGAATTCTTTACCTTTAAAAATCCTAATTTCTAGTAAAAACTAAGGAGCAAGGAATTGTGAACTATTACATCAGTATTCTTTTAGATTAATTTATAAATATATTTTATAATTTATCAAAATATATATTTTCTTACAATTCTTGCTGGGCTTATACAAATAATCAGGCCAAGTTTATTGAAATAACTTATTTTGCAAATTTGTTAATTTGGCTATCTTTGGTAAAGATGATTTTACAGGTAGAAATAATATTTCAATAGAAACTATAATATACTTTTGGGATATTAGACTCTAATGCTGTTAATTTTCTTTTGAATTTTTTTTTCTTCTAGTAAACTGGACTGGGTCTTTAATTTTTCTAGTTCCTTCCAACATCTGCCTATCACTCTCCAAACCATTTCCAATTTTCCTTTCATCCTTTGACTTGGACTCATTGAGAACTGAAACTGCCTTTTTCCCAAGGCCATGGCAAAAGTAGATTTCAGAGAAATCACCACAACAGTTCATATATGGGCAATCTTTATGCCTCTTGTAAAAAGATCAACAGAGACATTCAAACTGCAGACCAGGAGAATCTATCAGACTAATTGCCTGCCCTCACTCAATCTGAAGATGATTTGAGACACACATGCAGAAATTTTTTCAACTGCCTGCTTTCAGAACTGAGAAACGGGTTATAGTTGTTCCAATCATTAACCTTTGTTTTCTTTTGTTTCCATAAAGGCACTTTTTATTAAATAACTGTACTATATGTGCACCATAAGCTTAATTTTAGGAGCCCACCAGCACTACTGCCTTCTAAAATGAGATAACTTTAACTGAACTGAACCTTTCTTAAGGTAGACTGGTTTCGGAACAATCTATCAACCCAGCTTCTGGAATGTGAAACTTCCAGGGAAGTTTCAGAGAAGGGAACTGGGGGGTACAGAAAGAGACACTCCAATATGTACCTTTATGGTATGCAGATTTTGTTTTTTGACTAAAGGCAATTTTTAAGCTATGGGCTCAAGAAACTTCTTTTCCTGAACTACCTAGAAAAACTTGAATTGGGGGTTTTGCCCATAATATGAGGTTATCAGAGATAACCTTTGACCTATCTATAGTTCAAGGCAAACTACTAATTTCTAAATGTAGCAATGACCCTTGGAAGCCCCCAAGGCACCTTACCTCATCCCTACCTCAGAGTGTCTTATGTACCCATTTTCCCTTACTGTCTTTGAACCTCATGCATGTGGCGTCTCTGACTCTTGCATGTATGCTGATCCCCATAAATATGTATGTATTAAATTTGGTTATTTTTCTCTTGTTAATCTGACTCATGTTTATTTGATTATTAGACCAGCTGAAAGAACTTTGAGGGTAGAAGAAAGTTTCTTCCCCACATATACATTTTTGCCAGAAAAACCACAAAACTGATGTGTCTCAGTTCAGTATCAAGGGACATGATGTTTCATTACTGGTGAGGTTCACTTAGGCCATTTCATTAATGTACTTTGTAGTGTTGATATTTAAGCATGCTAGTTTGTGTTCTTTTCTAGTCAAATGACTTGTTTTTTATTTGAATGCTTTCTCTTACAGGAGGAGGAAAAGTTTTCCTCAACATTCATAGAGTCCCTGGGTGGGTTTGAAAATTAAACTGATAGAGACAGATGAACAGGAGAAAAGCATATAAATTTATTTTTTCTACATGCGACTGAACTTAATTAATACATGATGCAGGAGCCTTCATAAGGAAATGAAGACCCTAAGAAACAGACCTGAGTATTTTTATGCTAGGTTTTTTTTTTTAAGTTCTCTCCTGAGGACATACTTTTTGATTTTTAGAGAGAGTAGGGAAAAAGAGAGGGAGAGAAAGAGCGATGTGAGAAACATTGATCATACATGCCCCAACCACGACCCAATCTGCAACCTAGGCATGTGCCATGACTGGGAATTGAATCTGCAACCATTCTGGTTTACATGACGTTGCTCCAACCCACTTGAGCTACACCAGATGGGGTCTATGCTAGTTTTGATGAAGTTTGGGCCGTTGTGGAGGAATATGATACGTCCAGTAATATGAGGTAACTAGTAAGTTGGAGGAGCCCTAGCAAAGCTGTTTGTTCTTGGGAGATAAGGATGCTCTTTAAGTATAGGGATAGCACCTCTCACATGAAGTGTTTATGGCCTGTTTCAGGCAGGAGGGTTGGAATGACTTTCCTGCTTTTGTTTTCTCACATTCCTCCAGCTTTAAATATTCATTATGCCAAGGTGCCATGTTTCGGGGTAATCTGGTCTGAACCTCATCATTCTACTCTCACCAATGCTAATAGAGGACACATTCAGAGGAACTTATTTTTATCAATGATAATAATTTGTTAAGATAATGCTTGTATAGTCTTTTGCAGCTTTCTAAGCACTTTTACCTAGTCTATTTAAATCTAACAACCCTGCGGGGATGGGGGTAGGCTAAGTATTAGTATTTGTGTTAGAGGAGGAATTAGAATTACAGAATTAGAATTACTAGAGGGAGAATTAGAATTACAGAATTACAGTATGCATCTACACATTACAATGACATGTTAAGTAAATGAATACTTAAATACTTAAGTAGCTATTTTAGGCAGCAACTCTTGTTCTGTCTGGTTTCTAAGAAGCCAGTGAGGCAGGAAGACAAAGGAAGAACAATTTGGGAGGCTATTTGGACAGAGGGATGGAAAGAAGGAAGAGGGAACATAATTAGAGTTAGGATTCAGGCAGAACACAGCTAGGATTTAGGAATGATGGCTCTTAGTCCTGAAGTGAGAAACAGCAGGTGCAGAAACTGTTCTGGGCAGAGTTGAGTCTGGGTAAGAAGGGCAATCCTAGATTTAGGGCGGGTACCAACTGTGCGTGGAGCAGGACCGAGAACCCGGTGGGGCTCATCACTGGAGCAGCGGGTTATAGTTAGGCCTCAGATGGGCGTGATCGACGTGGGCGGGACAAACCTAAGGTGGGCGTGGTTAATAGCGCCAGCCTACATCAACTTGGTCTGACAGAGCTGCGGGGCGCTTCCTGGTGTCACCCCCAGAGGGCGCTGGCCGCCGAACCGCTCGCAGAATCGCGAGGCCGGAAGAAGTGCGGCACCACCCCAATAGCTCCAGCCGCCGCCATGAAAGCTGTGGTGCAGCGCGTCGCTCGGGCCAGCGTCACAGGTCAGTCGGGCGGGGTCGGGCCGGGGAGGAGCCGCCCCTGACCGCACGCCCGGCAGTTCCAGGCCGTCCCCGCGACGGTTTCCCCAAACGTTCTGTCTTCTGGCCCTTGGGCAAGCTCGGACCCCGCAGCGTCGACTCCCTAGCCGAGCTCAGGGCACCGCCACGGCCTTTGATTGTTGTCCTTGTGCCTGGTGGGCCCCAGCGCGTCCCTGACTTCAGGATCTCCTCTTTGGGTTCACGATAAACGCACCTTATTATTTTGGTTCTGAGCATCTGGTGGCGAACATCCGAGCATCCGTACGGCCCGTTCTTCAGTGGAATATTGCACTAACATGTAGGGAATATTTCTGGAGCAAGAACGTCCCCCTTTCCAACGTTCTATTTAAAATTTCCCATTTTGCTCATTTTCTACATGTCCCAATTTTTATGGAGCTTGACTCCCAATAAAATGCACGGAAGTGAAAAGTTGTTCTTATGGATGAGTCCTGGTAGTTGTACACCCACGTTGCCAGCCCCCAGACTAGTTTCAGAAGAGTCCCTGCCCCAGGATAACCTTCTTCCTCTCTAGGGGAACTCTGCAGGAAAATGGGGTCAGAATCTTAAGAATTCAGCGTGAAATATTTCTCTTTCCCACCAGTTTCTTGTGGGCCACGCTACCCAACCATTAGTCATCACTTG
>VMDR010025769.1:0-14316 GCA_007922815.1 Macrotus californicus
AGTGTTTTGAACTGTGCATCTGATAGGTTGGCTATCTCTTCATCGCTTAGTTGTATTTTTTCTGGAGCTTTGATCTGTTCTTTCATTTGGGCCATTTTTGTTGTTTTGGCGCGCCTGTTACGTAGTAAGGGGCGGAGCCTTAGGTGTTCACCAGGAGGGGGTGGCCACGTCGCTGCGTTGTGACACTGTTTGTGGGGGAGGGGTCCGAGAGGGAACAATGGCGGCCGCTCTGCTCCCTGCCAGTTACCAGTCACTTTCCGCACCACCCACAGTCCAACAGGGCCCTCCTGGTGCTGGCTCTGGTGCCGATTTCCGGTGGGAGGGCTGTGTACGCTCCAGGACCCTGTGGGTCTCTCCAACAAGCTCTCCAGTGAGGCCGGGAGTTTCTCCCGCTGCCGCTGCCTCAATCCCCACAGGAGTTTTCAATCAGAGGCTTTGAGGCTTCACCTCCCCGCGCAGGAACTCTGGATTGTGGGGTCTGTCACTTTCCCCAGCTGTTCCTCCCCGCTTATTCTCACGAGGGAGTGGGACACCCGGTTTGCAGCCACCACCTCTCCCGGCCAGCCTCGCCTTTCCCAGATCCGCCAGCCGCCGCCCCGCCACGCGAGTCCTCTCCGCCCTTCCTACCGGTCTGGATGTATGTTTCTTAGTTTCTTGGTTGTCGGACTTCCGTACGGTTCGATTTTCTGTCAGTTCTGGTTGTTTTTTGTTTTAGAATTTGTTGTTGTCCTTCTTTTGGTTGTGCGAGGAGGCACAGTGTGTCTACCTACACCTCCATCTTCTGATTCTAAATTTTATATGAAGAGCCAAAAGACCCAGAATAGCCAATACAATATTGAAGGAGAACAAAGTTGGAGGACTGACATTATACTATAAAGCTACAGCAATTAAGACATTGTGACATTAGTGATAAAAAAAAAAGACAAATACAGCTCTTGGACTTCTGGCCAAGGTGGAGGTGTAGGTAGACACACTGTGCCTCCTCCCACGACAAAAAGGACAACAACAAATTTATAAACAAAAAACAACCAGAACTGACAGAAAATCGAACTGTATAGAAGTCCTACAAGCAAGGAGTTAAAGAAGAAACATTCATCCAAACTGGTAGGAGGGGTGGAGATGGGCAGCTGGGCGGAGAGGACTCGTGGCAAGGTGACGTCTGGCGGACCGGGCGAGGTGGTGGATTGTGGACTGGGAGGTCCTACATTTGTGTGCGGATAAATCGGGAGGAACAACTGGGGAGCAAGACAGACTGCACAACCCAGGGTTGCACCACGGGAATAAAGCCTCAAAACTTCTGACTGAAAAAATGTGTGGGGGTTGCACTGGTGGGAGAAACTCCCATCCTTATAGGAGAGTTCATTGGACAGACCCACAGGGTCCTAGAACATACACAAGCCCACCCACCAGAAGGGCCCAATTTTTCTTGTGGGTAGTGGAGGAAGTGACTGAAAGCTGGCTGAGAACTGAGCAAGTGGGATTGTTTCCTCTCAGACCACTCCCCCACATAGAGCACCACAACGCAATGAAGTGGGTTGCCCTGCTGTGGTGAATACCTAAGGCTCCACCCCTTACTATGTAACAGGTGCACTGAGACAAAGAAATATGGCCCAAATGAAAGAACAGATCGAAACTCCAAAAATAGAACTAAGCAATGAAGAGATAGTCAGCCTGTCAGATGCAGAGTTCAAAACACTGCTAATCAGGATACTCACAGAAGTGGTTGAGTATGGTCATACAATAGAGGAAAAAGTGAAGGCTATGCAAAGTGAAATGAAGGAAAATGTACAAAGAGCCAACAGTGAAAGGGAAGGAAACCATGACTCAGATCAACGATTTGGAGCAGAAGGAAGAAAGAAACATGAATTCATAAAAATAAGAAGAGGCTTAGGAACCTCTGGGACATCTTTAAACGTTCCAACATCCGAATCATAGGGGTGCCAGAAGGAGAAGAGGAAGAGCAAGAAATGGAAAACTTATTTGAACAAATAATGAAGGAGAACTTCCTCAATCTGGCAAAGGAAATAGACTTCCAGAAAGTCCAGGAAGCCCAGAGAGTCCTAAAGAAGTTGGACCCAAGGAAGCACACCAAGGCACATCATAATTACATTCGCCAAGATGAAAGATAAGGAGAGAATCTTAAAAGCAGCAAGAGAAAAGGAGACAGTTACCTACAAAGGAGTGCCCGTAAGACTGTCAGCTGAATTCTCCAAAGAAACCTTACAGGCAAGAAGGGGCTGGCAAGAAGTATTCCAAGTCATGAAAGGCAAGGACCTACATCCAAGACTACTCTATCCAGCAAAACTATCATTTAGAATGGAAGGGCAGATAAAGTGCTTCCCAGATAAGGTCAGGTTGAAGGAGTTCATTATCACCAAGCCCTTATTATGTGAAATGTTAAAGGGACTTATCTAAGAAAAAGAAGATCGAAACTATGAAGAGTAGAAGGACAACAAACTCACAACTATCAACAACCGAACCTAAAAGACAAAAACAAAAACAAACTAAGCAAACAACTAGAACAGGAACAGGATCAGAGGAATAGAGATCACATGGAAGGTTATCAGTGGTGGAGGGGGTTGGAGAATGGGGGAAAAGATACAGGGAATAAGAAGCATAAATGGTAGGTACCAAATAGACAGGTGGAGGTTAAGAATGGTATAGGAAATGGCAAAGCCAAAGAAGTTATATGTATGACTGATGGAAATGAACTAAGGGGGGGAATGGTGGTGGCAGTGGAGATACAGGGCAGAGGGGAATAAAGGGGGGGGGAATGGGACAAGTGTAATAGCATAATCAATAAAATATATTTTTAAAAACTAAAAAAAATTAAAACGCTGTACCCCTTGATCTAGTAATTCTCCCCCTGCTAGAAATTCACCCTACTAATATATACCTGGGGTGCAGGGCGGAGGGAATTAAAGGAGAGGAAAAATAGGACAACTCTAATAACATAATCAATAATATATACTTAAAAAAAAAAGAAACTAGCATTCTTCCAAGATCAGACGAGATTGGGCACATTCAGGTTGGTGTGGCCATAGACAGAAAACTAGTATTCGTGTGTGTGTGTGTGTGTGTGTGTGTGTGCGCGTGTTGGCTGTTGTCATTTTTTATTGTTGACACTTTCACAGATGTTTTCCATTTCCCCCTCTTTGCTCCCTCCACCTAGTTCCTACTTCCCCCAACATCTCAGCTTCTAACACATTGTTGTCTGTGTTCACAGGCTATGCATATATGTTCTTTTGCTAATCTCTTCCAGTCCCACCCCTGAGATATGTCAGTCTGTTCCACGTATCCATGCCTCTGGTTTAATTTTGTTCATTAGATTCCACATATGAATGCAATCATATGGTAAAAGTATCACCTGACACATAGTAGAATGGCTGTCATCAATAAATCAACAAAAACCAAGTGCTGGGGAGGATGTGGAGAAAAGGGTGCCCTGCTGGTGAGAATGCAGACTGGTGCAGCCACTGTGGAAAGCAGTGTGGAATCTCCTCAGAAAAATTAAAATGGAACTTCCATTTGACCCAGCAGTCCCACTTCTGGGAATATATCCTAAGAATCCTGTAACACTAGTCAGTAAGAATATATGCACCCCTATGTTTATAGCAGCATTATTTGCAATGGCGAAGATCTGGAAACAGCCCAAGTGCCCATCAGTAGATGAGAAGCTAAAAAGCTGTGGTACATTTACACAATTGAATACTACATGCCTGTAAAAAAGAAGGAACTCTTACTCTTTGCAACAGCATGGATGAACCTGGAGAATATTACACTAAAAGAAAAAAAAATTAGCCTGCAAGCTAGCATTCTTAAATCTCTCTTCACTGTGTTCAGTTAATTAACATCATGCTGGTCAAGATCTGGGGCTCTGGAGCCAGCCTCCTGGGTGTAGGTACTGACTGCCCCACCAAATAGCTGGCATTCCAGTGCAGAGGATTTCATCCCGTGTGCCTCTGTGTACTCATTTGTAAAATGGGGATACAATAGTGTCTACTTAATAGGGTGGTTAAATGAGATTTTCTATGTAGTATCATTAGAATAAGGCATGACATATTATAAATATGCAATAAACATTAGCTGTTGTTTTGATATCCTTGAAAGAGGATCAATAATTTAAAATAAGATTCAAGGCAAAATGTATTAAAACAATGCTGTTAGCTTCTTTGCTTATTACTACACTGACCTCTCCTAGCCAGAGTCCAATTACTCAGCAATACCACCTGAGAGAGCAAACAGAGTGGGTTGTGGGAAGTCAAGTGTCCACACTATGGCTCTGGTTCAAGACTGAAGCACAACTTCTCACTTACCGCAGCACAGAGTAGGGGGCCCCAAGTCTGGTGAGCAGCTTGTGCCAGCCTACCACTGGTTAGGGGAGTAAGAGGGCCACTGCAGGCAGGTCCCAGCCATGAAGTATGACTGAAGGACCACAGGAGCAGAGGCAGAACAGACAGGAAAAGGATTAACAAGACCTCAAGCAGCTCAGATTTTTACATAGTAAAGACCTGAAAGGATTCTCATTGTAGGAGAGAACAGTACATTCTGACATTTTATCTGACAATCCCAAGACACCAAGAAAAAGACAAATACATGTCAACTATAATTAAAAAAATAAATTAAGAAAAGAAATGCAACATATAACGTCTCTACCCTCTGTCTACAAAGTAAACAATAGATACTTTTTCTGATAAAGAAAATTTAGGGCTCTTCAACACAAACATTGTAAGAAAAATAAGAAATAGCAAAATTTTAGGGCACTTAAAAAATCATATTACAATAGCAAAGTGAGGTCCCTATTTGAATCTCGATTCTTTTTTTAAAAATCCGCTAAAAATGTCTGAATTTGTGATGCAAATTGAATATGTGAACACAAGTGAACATATGATGATATTGAGAAATTATGATTTTTACATGTAGGTCATCATCCTAGATGTCCCATGTAGAATTACATTTAAAAAGAATTTTCTCTTTTAGAGATACATACAGAAAAATCTAGAAGCATAGTGATACAATGCCTGGGATTTGCTTCAGAATTAAGTGGATGGAAAGTCACTGAGTGGGCTGTGAAGGAGCAGGCAGGCCACCACTGATGAAGGTTTGGGCTGGGTGATGGGCACTATGGAGTCATTCAACTATAAACTATTTCTGTGTATCTTCAAAGTTCTTCATAAAACAGATTTTAAAAAAAGATTTTATTTATTTATTTTTAGAGAGAGGTGAAGGGAGGGAGAAAGAAAGGGAGAGAAATATAGGGAACCTATCCATGTGTGATGTGATCTTGTGGCTCAGCTCTGGTTCTGAATGCAGACAGACACCTGTGATGTGCAGAGAACATCCATGAATAGGTCTCCCGTGGGGAATCAGGCATGCATTGTACCTAGGCTGCTTTGAGACTTGCTTTTGCTAAAAACTCCCTCACCATGAATTGAAGAAACAAATGTTTACTGCATATCTTTAAAGTAACTTCCTAAAGTCTATGCTAAACCTCTCAAATTTGGGTGTAACCAGTTTAACCTCTTTTCCCTTTACATTTGCAAATGACCTTTATCTTAAAGGGATTAGCAACATTCTTTCTTTTGTTATGGTAACCATGCAAAGTGTACCTGTGCATAGTTAATGAGAACCATCCTGGATGTAATGTACCTAGAGTGTCAATAAAAAGCCTGTCCAGGTGAGGGGCCTGGGCCCTCTCTCTCTCTCTGCGAGAGCGGCCATACAGGCTGGCCCTCTCTCACTCTCTGGCCTGCTCTGGGCCTCTCTCACACTCTCGCCCTCTCCCTGGCCTTCTCACTCTCTCTCTCCCTGGCTCTCCTGACACTCACACTTTCTCTCTCTCTCTCTCTCTCTCTCTCTCTCTCTCTCTCTCTCTCTCTTTGAGAGAGCGGCCACACAAGCCCTAGCACTCTCTCACTTAGAGAGTGGCTCAACATCTTTTTATCTCCACCAGATTCCTTTAGTCCACATGAATTTGTTCATCACTTGTCCGGGGATATAGAACAAGCGTTCCACAACAACACGCGGTCCTGCCGGACGGGACCGCGACATCGAAACATCAATGTGCAAGAGATACATCAATCAGTTGCCTCTCACATGCCCCCAAATGGGGACCTGGCCTGCAACCCAGGCATGTGCCCTGACTGGGATTCAAACTGGCAACCTTTCAGTTCACAGGCCAGCACTTAATCCACTGAGCCACACCAGCCAGGGCATAAAACAGGTTTTTAAAAAGCTGCTCCAGTTCTATCCATGCTGTTGTGAAGGGTAGGAGTTCCTTTCTTCTTTCTACTGCTGGAGAGCCGTTATGCTAGGTGAAATAAGCCAGGCAGTGAAATACAAATACCATATAATCTCACCTATAAGTGGAACCTAATCAACAAAACAAACAAGCAAGCAAAATAGAGCCAGAGATATGGAAATAAAGAATAAAGTGACAGTGACCAGAGGGGAGGGGGGAGGGGGATAAAGGGGAAAGAAGGGGAAGAGTCAAGTCAAGGAACATGTATAAGGGACCCATGGACAATGATAAGGAGTCGGGGGGAGGACCGAACGTGGGAGTTGGGGGTGGGTAGGGCAGAGGAGAGTAATGGGAGGGGGGAAATGGGGACAACTATAATGGGGACAACAATGAAACAAATTTTTTTAAAAGCTACTCCAAAAGAAAAAAGTAAGAAAATATGTAAAGTATTTTACATTTTTTCCATCAAAATTGCTGTAAGAAGAAAAAGAAAAAGAAGGAAGGGAGGAAGGAAGGAAGATAAGAAGGAAGGGAGGGGGAAGAAAGATGAATGTAGAAAAACAGTAATGTATTTTACAAGAAAATGTTAGTCTGAAATATTATTTAGGAAGTTTTTGCTGTATGAAGGAGTAGGGGGTGAAGTCATCAGCAACTGAGAACTCTCCCATGGGCTTATTCCTCCATCTGAGATTTATGCGTAAATAACTGTTCATGGATCATCAGGGACCCAGGCACTGGCCACTGAGGATCACCCTGCTTCTACCACATAGCTGTGACCATGTTGCTAATGTTCTCCAGGCACCATAGTAACACCCCCTTCACTGTATTATGAAGAATAAAGAGAATAATGGATGAAGGTGCTCTTGCTTCATGCAGGAAACCACAAAGGGCATACGGACAGATTTGCTTTTGGAATGACACTCTGAGCAGGTAGGGCAAGCAAAGGCAATTTGTTTACTTACTTATTTATTAACTTTTATTTTTCAATTACAGTTTACATTCGATATTATTTTGTATTAGTTTCAGGTACAGAGCGTAGTACTTAAACAATATACTTTATAAAGTGGCCCCCATAATATTTCCAGTACCCACCTGGCACTGTAATGGTTATTACAATATTATTGACTATATCCCCTATGCTGTACTTTACATTCCCTGTGACCATTTACTGACTACTGATTTGTATTTCTTAATCCCTTTATTCTTTTACCCAGCCCTCTCAAACCCCCTTCCCTCTGGAAAGGCTTTTAGCGAAGCATACAGAACCCTAATATTGTAGTACAATAGTACTTCCCTTATCTATGGGGGACCGGTTCCAAGACCCCCAGTGGATGGCTGAACTGAACCTTATATGTATTATGTGTATGGGCCCCTTAAGTATTTCTGGGACAAGCCCTTCATTTGCAAAATGAAGACTCTGCCATGGATAGCTTGAGCACCTTTTTTGCTGATTCAGGTTGTACCTAATCAACTTAGCAAGGATTAGAATTTCAAAATGGCCAAATAGACCTTTAATAGCGCTTTCACAAGCAAGGTGATGAGCCACTGTAACAGAAACCTCCATTTCCTCTTCTGTGAAATGGGTACACATCCACAAAGTGGTAGGAAAAAGATGCCACTTTGGTGTTAGTATGGATAGTTCCTTGATAAGAGGTCCCAGGAAGTTGGCCCTGGGTAATTCTCCTTTTTGGGTGTGCCCCAGAAACTTCTGCTTCTGCCTTTCTCACTGTGAGGTACTGGGTGATTCACCAGGTTCATCTGGGAGCAGCACCGAGGGTTCTGCCTATCTTCCCAGACATGCAAGATCCCAGGTTTCACTCTCCAAGTCTTGGTGTCCTCAGCCAAAATCCCTGGGTTTTGGCTGCAAACCGTGAGAGAGCAGAGTACTCACCAGCTCCTTCCCATGGGTCTTTGTTAGCGTATTAGTCACCTAAGAGAGCCCTTGAGCATTTATTTAGTTAATGTAGCAACAGAAATGTTCCATGTTGGCAGTTTCTTTGGTATTCCAAACTCTGTCATCTCCAGAAAGCCTAACTGAGCCGTTGCCATTTATTCAAAAGTACAGTGCTCATAAAAGCAAGATGCCAGGAATGTCAGCTGCGTGCCTGGCTCTGCCTTATTCAGACTGCTCTTTATTTCAACACTCTCTCGAAATCGTTTGGGCTCAGGTTGTTACTCCCTGGTCACGCCCAGATTCTTGACTGATTTTTAAGTTTTATGGGGAAAGGTTTTACTCTATTACGTGCTTGGCTCCTGTTCAGAGATGATGACAAGAGGTATGTGGAGAAGTGGTGGCTCGAAGTGGAGGCTCCAGTCACATGCGGGCCCCAGAGCTGCTCATGCAGTTTTCCAGAAGCCTGCTCAGAGGACCGGGGCATATGAAGCTGGGTGGGAGTGAGTCATTTAGGTAAAGATTTGGACACATGGACAAGTGGAGGGCATTCCCACAGGTCAGGAAACAGGGAATGCTGGTGACAGTGGTGAACGGGAGAATGCTTGCCTCTCCAGCTGTTGCTTTGTGGGAATAAGTGCCCAGCTCTGCCAGGTCTTTTGATTTGTCAAAAGAGGCCAGGAATTTTGAGTTGTGCAACTTCCAGATTTTTCATGTTGGTAACTTTTTTTAGAAAAGCATTGTATAAGTATATGAAAAGATGCTCAACATCACTCATCATTAGAGAAATGCAAATTGAGCTACAATGGAATACCACCTCATACCCATTAGGATGGCTGCTATTTTATAAAAGTGTTGGTGAGAACATGGACAAATCGGGGCACTTATGCATTATTGATGGGAAAGCCAAATAGTACAGCTGCTGTGGAAAACAGTATAGTTATTTATCAAAAAATTAAAAATAGAATTACCTAGGACTCAGCAATTCCATTTTGGGGTATATATTCAAAAGAACTGAAAATGGTCTCAGAGAGTTATTTGCACATACAACTTTATAACATAATTATCCACAATAGCTAAAACATGGGAGCAATGCAAGTGTTCACCGGTGGATGAATGGATAAACAAAGTGTGGCATACACATACAATGGAAGATTATTCAGCCTTAAAAGGGAAGGTTATTTTAGCACATGCTACAACATGGACAACTGTGAGGACATTATGCTATGAGAAATAAGCCAGTCATAGAAAGACAAGTACTATATGATTCTGCTTATATGAGGTACTTAAGAGTCACCTAACGCATAGAAATTCTACAGAAAGCATAATGGTTGCCAGGCACTAGTGGAGGGGAGAGTGGGGAGTGAGTGTTTAAAGGGGAAAGAGTTTCAGTTTAACAAGATGAAGAGTTCTGTGAGATGGATGGTCATGATGATTGCACAACAACATAAGTGTACTTAATACCATTGAACTATACACTCAAAATGGTTAAGATGTAAATTTTCTATTATGTGTATTCTACAATAGTAAAAAAATTGGAAAAAATTTAAGTACAGTGCAGGACCAATAAAACTTGTGCTGGGGCTCAGTGGAGCCCCAGGCTGCTGGTGTGTCCTCTGCTGTACGTGATCCTCCACATCAGCCTGCTCACTGGATCCATTTCCCTGCCCAGCCCAGTTCTGCATAGTCTCAGGGGCTGTGCACACCAGGGTTTGAATCTGGCTCTGCTTATTACCAGTCCTGAGATGTTGGATACTTCTGTGGGTAGGTGGGGATTATAAAGCTTTGTGTGTGCATGTTAGTTTCTTACCTGAAGGTTTTTGGAGGTAGTGACCCCAAATACCTCAGCCCAGAAGCCCTGGATTCACTGGTCCAGGTATGACATTTATTGCTGATTGGAATGCACTCTATAGAATACTGAGGTTAGCTCAGATCCTCACCGCAGGAACTGGTTTACCAACACACTGTTTTGAAATGGTGCTTTGGAATTACAAACTCTCTTTGAACCTGTGCTTAATAGTTTAAGAGGAGGGCAGCAAAATCTCCAAGGCAGTCTGAAGGAAGAGAGTTCAAGTGGAAAAGAGGAGGGACAGGGTACATTAGCAGAACAGTTTTTAAATAATTTCTCTTCACAGTTTTCTTGTAGAGTTTAAAATTTTTGTCATTGCCTGTTTTCTCTGAAGGTTGCTTCTTCTGACAGTGTAAAATTTAGTAAAAGCAAATTAGAACTTCTTTGTAAAAGTAAATTTTTGAGTTATGTTCTTAAAATGTCCATCTTTTCTTGGACAGGCACTGAGGACTTGAAAACAAGTAAGTTGTGCAGGTTCCCAGTCCTCAAGATCGTAGTCCAGAGGAAAGACAGAAAATGTAGTACAATTTTTTAGCAAGAAGGTGCAATGAGGGCTACTTAGGATGGGTAAGTGACCTAGCTGGAGGAGAGTAGTCAGGAAAAATGTCTGCTGGAGAGGCTACCTGAGCTGACAAATGAAGGGTGACCAGGAGTTATCCTGGAGAGTCAATGGGAATGAAAAGATGGAGAAGTACAGGCGGAAGAAGCCCTCATGCCTGCCATATAAGGCCAAAAATCAGGGCCCAACTTTAGGTGCTGCTTTTGACACCTGGTGAAACTGGGAAAGACTCAAATACCCTAACCACAAGTTCCCCTCCACACCCTGCTCCTAGGGAAAAGGTCCCTTTGCAAAACAACCCTCCTTGTCAAGGGGACCAGTCACAGTTCCTGCTTATCTCTCAGCAGCACATTTTAATTTCTGATCAACCCCTAGAATTGTTCAAAGAAGCCAGTCACCTGCTCCCCTGTGAGCCAGAGGTCACCCCATTCTTTTGATACTGTAAAGGCAACCTCCTCAGAAAACAGGTTGTTCATTCTGTTTCCAAGTGCAGCCCTTGTGTGGCCCTGCATAGCACTGGTGTCCTCCTCACTGGGTGGTGAGTATATGTGACCAGTAAACTGCTATCAGTCTCATCTGTCCAGGGTCATGTATGTACTTGGCTGCTCATAACCAGAGGACACTAGCCCTTCCCCAGCATCAGGATGACAGGAAGTGATGAAAATGATACCCATAGGGACATGCATGGACAGCCATAAACCGGTATTGCTAGAGGATTTGGTGAGGCCAGAACAATGAGATGGCCGCTAAGGAAGTGGACTGACACCGGCTCATGAAAGTCCTAGTGCCTTTAACTGAGCAGGGTGGATCATAACGGCAGGAGCCTCTTGGAGGGTGTTGAGCAGGGATGAGAACTGGCCATATCTGAGTTTTAAATGCTGTATTTTGCTGTGTATAATGCCCTCCCATGTATACTGCACACCCACATTTTTGGCCCAAACTTTCAGGAAAAAAAATCTTTCATTTTAATTTTTAATTCAATTTTTTATTTTTATATAAAACCAATTATCATACTCCAGGGTATTATTTTGCACACAGATATCATTATTGCTTTCTAGAGTTACACTTTTAACGCATAAGCATACGTAAAAGAATTAAAAACATTTATATAGATACAAAATTAGTACTACCCATGTATAATGCTCATCCTTATTTTTCCCACAAAAATTTGGGCAAAAAAGCACACATTATACATAGCAAAATATGGTAGTTGACACTTGCCAATGTGTGGGCTGGGTTTGAGGGGGATGAGATTATAGGCAGCAAGCCTGATTAGATAGCTACTGCAGATGTCCAGGTAAGAGCCAGTGAGCATCTCATTAGACCAGGAGGGTGGGATGGAGAGGAAAGAGGCTTAGCAAGTGTTTATGATGTAGAAAATGTAATCAGTGTGGCTCCATTTAATCAAAAAGCAGCAACTATGTATGGAACCCATTAGTGAAAAAATAAATGTTAAGCAAGCTCTTGATGGGTCACAGGAGGTCTGCAGGGTAAAGTTTTGCAGGGCAAGTACTCCCTAAGGGCAACCAGTCTGAAGATGAGTGAGGGCCATGGGGCCCACCTAGCGCTCCACTCAAAAAGCATAATAGGAGGGTTTGTAGGAGGTAACAAAGAGATCTGAGACAAAGATATGCCCCCTACCCCAGACAGGGAAAAGCTTTGATTTGTAAACACAAAAGATGACTGTGATCACATGCGAATTGCTGATTCAGGCTGGGGGTGCAGAATTTTGAAAGGGCAAAATGCCATTTCTTTCTGTTTTCTCACATAACATAAGAGTTTGCTTTTTTGGAAAAAAACTTTCATTTCTTCCCTTGGGCAAGATTAACCTTCAAACATGTTAACTCAAGTGTGAATCAACCAATGGATTTAAATTTAGGATTCTCTTTTATCAAGGCTAGGGAGTGTTACCACTCCCTTGGGGACTGTGATTTCAAGAGAAAATTTAGAAAGATGAGAAACTCAGTGAATGAAACACTAAAGGCCTTTGTGCCAGTGGTTCTCAACCCTGCCTTTAGAAGTATCTGCAGAACTTCTAAACATAGTTGAACCCAGCTCCATCCCCAGAAGTTGGGATACAGTTAGAGGGGCTGGGCCCAGCATCTGCATTTATGTTATTATCCTCAGAAGAGCTATACGCAATGTGCCTGCAAAATTGTTAGTTCAGGCACTGGTGGGAGAAGAAAAACATATTGTGAGACCAGCAAGGAACATTATACGTTAAAGGACTTTTGAAATCACTAACTTTCACTACCTCATTTTGTTCATGTATTATACTAAATGGATGCTCAAAAGTCTTGTTCATGTTCTTAGACCAAGCATTTAAGATTTACGGACAGGAAAACTTCAAGATGAAAAAAACATTCAAGAAGATTCCATTATATTGATTCAAACCTGAGCACATTATCAAGCACTTTGGAGTAGACTCATCAGTGTGTTGCACAGATTTGAAAGATCACCAAGTAATTAAACAAACTCGTTAGATACAGTGCCTGGAAACTCTGATAATTAGGTTGATATTTTAAATTCTGATGATAATTTTTGTTTCACCAGAAAGTAAACCATAAATAAAGGTTTACTACCCCCAAATAAACAATAAATAAAGGTTTACATGGACTCAGAGGATTCTTTTCCTAGTAAGTCCCCCAGAAGGTATGGCAGAGTCTGGAAAAACCTGGTTTGCATGTACTGTTGGGTTCACATGTCGATTCTCCCTGTGGCCTTTAGCAATTTTTTCTTTTCGGTTTCCCCATCAATGTAATTAGTGAACGGTGCCACACCCCAATGGAAGACATCCACAGACTCTACCAAATACTTTCAAAAATGTAGAAAAGACATGTTCCCCTTTTCAGGAGAGGCTTAAATTCCAAAACAACAAATTAATTTACACAGTAGCATAGTGAACAGAGAAAATTATGAACTCCTAAGTAAAACCTTGCTTAAGATATACATATGTATTACTGGTGGGATTAATTATCTATAGCAGAGGTCCTCAAATTTTCTCAGCTCACAGTTCCTGATCATCTCAGTAATTTTTTCATGAACCCCTTAGGCCAACAAGAATACTCCAAACTTCTGTTATTAGGTTTAAATAACACAAGTATTATATAAGTCATATAGAAGCCATTTGAAAAAAATAATACACATAATTTGAAATATATAGTTCGTATTTCTTTCTTAAACAAATCCCTGAAATCAATGAAATATTAATGTGCTTGTTGGGCACCCACGGCTTTTCAAACCTTGGAATCAGATTGGATAACTCCACTTCACTTCCCATACCATGTTACATCTTTACATAAGACTCTTTAAAATAATCACAGCAAACACTGAAAATTCAGCTTTTCAGATTTGTTATTGAAAGAAATGAGCATGATCTAAAGTTGAAAATGTGAACTACTTCGAGCTAGTCTCAACCTCTCTGAGCCTCAGTTTTCTGACTCCTGAAATGATAATCAAATAAATACATGCTTAGTTTACTTGATCTTATTGTTATGAAAAATGAATGGAATAAAATGTAAAAATGGTCTCTAAAAAATGTAAAGCACTATGGTAACAGACACTCTTATTTCCAGTAATAAGTGATAAAAATAAGTTTGAAAATAACATAAAATAAATGAAGTTAAGAAATTAAATACTAAGTATCTTGAAAAGAATTATCATCCTTTAAGGGGACCGACCTTTTGGCATCTCTGGGCCACACTGGAAGAAGAGTTGTCTGGGGCCACACATTAAATACATTGTGACATGTTACACAAAAAAAACTAATAATTCTT
>VMDR010025770.1:0-14328 GCA_007922815.1 Macrotus californicus
AAATTTGTAGTCACAGTTCACCTCAAGTGACACTAATTAAAAAGAAAATGGTGTGTAATTAATGTGTAATTAAATTGCAATTCCTAATTAGTTTATTTGGGTTATTAGGAACTTACATTTAGGCTTTCAACAGAAGCTAGTAGATTTTGTTTAAGACTAACCTAAAATAGGTTTTAGTAGGGAGTTCTGTGTTACTTTAGAGAGTGAGAATTATAAAGAGTTTAAAAATTAAAGTAGAACATTAAAGAATAGACCCATTGAAAAGTGAAATGATCTGCCTGCCATAGATGGATGATCCCCCCACCATTGGAGAAAAGCAAGGGAAGGTGGGGTGACAGATATGTTGGCCATGTGACAGGCAGGCTATAGAATGCACAGGTAGAAATTTGGACCAGGAGACTTTCAGGCTGCTTAAGAAATAAGCTCCTGTAATTGTGTGGTTCTGGTAACTATCTGAGGGGAACAGATATAGGCCTAAGAGCTCCTAGGTGCGTTCAGTATTCCCTGAATTTGCCCATCACAATACTTGCCAAAGTTATCATTGGAAATGGCTCTGTGTCCACCTTTAACTTCAAGTAGCCCATGTGTCTTTATCCTCTTTCTTTACTGAAATGTTAGAGAACAAAGGAAACAGAAATCATTTTAAGAATAACCATCTGTGCTTCATTTTCTAAAGAGATCCAGATCTTATTCTTTTTCTCTGGAAACTTCCCACAGAAGACAGGAATGGTGGGTTGTCCTGTTACAAGGGATGCTTAAGCAATTGTTCTCTGACCCGGCTGTAGATTTGGGGACAGGGTTTAGCAGTCTCCCAGCATCCCTCTGAAACCCTCTATCAAAGAAAGCCATGCAGTGTCTTAATAAAGTATCAGAATTTCATTTCAATAAGTTTACTGAAGATGTGTGCACTGAAAATGCAATATGGACACTCAGTAATAGAATACCTAAGTTCCAGGAAGCAGAGATGGGACAGCGCAGGCAAACCCCAGATCTCCTGAGGGGCACTGGCCCTGATGTCTGGGGAGGATTAGAATAACAGGTGGCAGGAACCCCAAGGCGGGGAAGTATAGAACTCTGACTTGAATAGTAAAGCAAGGCCCTCAAAAATGGTCAGAGTCTCTGAGCTATTCTAAATACTCTTCCTCAAAAGTACAGCCATTAGGCTTCTTTTGTGTGCAAGAAAATTGAGAATAAAATGTTGAGGTTTTGTTGGTTGTTTTGTTCTGTTGATAACTGTGGGGTAGAATTACAAGAGCTGGAAAATGCCATGCAATTGAACACCAGGAAACAGAAGCACCAGGACAAGGCCCATCATGTCTCTAGAAAGCAGGATTCAGTGAATTGCTCCAGCAGGGCCACAGCACATGAGAGGACGGGCTCCTACAATATCCCTCTTTTGTGTCACTCCCCCCAGAATTCATGTGTCAAGGAAACATAGTGTGACTGGTCTTCGGTGGCATGTTTTGCCTCTGGTAAGATTGGGGCTCTTTTTCTAAGTTATTTATTGATTTTCAGAGAGAGAGAGACACAAACATCAATTTGTTGTTGCACTTCATTTACGCTGTCATGAGTTGCTTCTCGTATGTGTCCTGACCAGAGATCGAACCCGCAACCTTGTTGTATGGGAACAATGCTCTAACCAACTGAGCTACCTGGCTAGGGCCAGGGTTAAGGCTCTTGTATGAAGCTCAACAATACCTACAAAGGCAGTTCCCCTAGAAAATCTATATGTTCTTATTGAAAAAAGGTGAAATTGGATGTTGGGCAGGGAAAATAAATAATAATCAAATAACTAGGAACAAAATAAAAACAAGAACACTTATCTACCAGTAGGAGCAGAAAAACAGGCTTTCAACATCCATTCCACAATTATTGATTGAGTGTCTGTGGAGTGTGAGTCGCTCTGCTCACATTAAGACAAGCTTTTCTTCCACACAGCTGCCCGTGAATGAGAGATACATTATGAAAAGGGGCCCTTAGCTTTTAGTGGTTATTTCACATTAAGACTAAACATCCACATCTATGTCCACTGTGTTATTTTTCTGCAGTCCAAGATCTTTATTCTCTCATTGGAAATTTCTTTTCTGAAAGAAGTTTTTATGTTCAAATAATGAAATGCCAGAAGCAAGAGGACTCAGTTTCATCCTCAGCTTCCTCATGCAACCAAAATCGGCAACACACGGTATATTTACACATATACACAAACATATAGAATGCTCTGGAACCTACAAGAAGGAGGAGGGGCCATCAAGCTTTGAATCAGTTAAGAGATCAGTATTTGAAATGGGAGAGTTCTAAGTCCTTACATCAAAATGTATCCAGAATGTTGCAGAACCTATCCAAGAGACTGTTAAAGAGCCAGATGCGAGGGCTCACAGACAAGGTTGAAATCAACCATTGGAGAAAAATAGAATTTCATTTCATCTTCACACCCCACTGATTTGAAGACTGCTCAATAAGTTTGTTAAACATGAAACCACACAAGTGCCACTGCTGTGTTCAATGTCTCTTAAAGCATTGCCGTTGGCTTTGAAAGAGTATTTTCCAAATTATTTTCCTAAGTAGATATACCACAAGAAAATGTTTCACAGTGTGTTAAAGTAAGTTATTTGGCATCACATCCACAACCCGGTGCACACTGGCTAGATAAAGTTCTGTAGCTAAAACATCTGCTGGCTTTATTTAATCCAGCGTTTCCCTAATTTGTGACAGGTCCTATCTTAGCCATGTGCCATTAACATCATGCAGAAAGTCCACTTCACAAATGCCAACTACTTGAAGAAAAGAATATGGTGTTTAGTGTCTTATGTATGGTTCTCCGTGATCTGGTCACTACCTCAGTTCACAGTCTTTCCCACATGGCCGGGCCCTGCTGAAATCAGACTGTTTGACTCCTTTACGAATGCATCCTTCACATCTGCTTCTAGGACTTTTTCCCCTTTGTCATTTCATCATCAATATTACTTGTTTCTATTCAAATCCTCCTCACTCTTTTAGTTCTATTTCAAATGCTGCCACCTGATCCACACAGACTTCCCTAACCTAAGAATTGTTGCTTGTTCTCTCTGCACTCACAGCACTTATCATGATATGATGGGAAGGTTACAGAGTGATTACTGTGAATCAGACACTGTGTTCGGTCCTTGTCTAAACAACCTTGCAAGTAATTGTATTATTTACAGGCAAGGAAGCACCATGCATAGGGAGGACAAATAATGTGATTGAGGTCTCATAGCCAAGAAGTGGTAGAGCCAGGACACTACTCCAAGTCTATCTGAACCCAAATTCACACTCTGCAACACTGTGTAACAATCACT
The DNA here is from genome assembly GCA_007922815.1 of Macrotus californicus. Classification (NCBI taxonomy): domain Eukaryota; kingdom Metazoa; phylum Chordata; class Mammalia; order Chiroptera; family Phyllostomidae; genus Macrotus; species Macrotus californicus. The sequence continues at coordinate 3,318 of VMDR010025770.1, forward strand.
CTGCCCTTTTGTGTGCATCTCTCTCTCCCCCTCTTGAACATCATTGCTCAGAGGGCAAGGATCACATTGAGTTCATCTTTACACACATTCCATGCTTAATACAATGCCTTCCAGCTAGCCTGTAAACATGTTTAGAATTAAATCAAAACCATGCACTCTCAGCATTATGAGGTCACAGGATGGTATCTTCGTGAGAATCATTTGTCTGCCATTTCCAGGTGCTGGTTCTTTTCATTCCACATGTCATTTCCTCCTTTTGAATTCCCCCCCTAGCATATCTCATTATGATGCAGCCCCAAAGTTCCCCTTAGTTACAACATCTAATGCAATATGACTAGCGCAACATGAGCACATGAGCCCTAGAGAACTGAAGAGCAGGAAGGTTGTTTTCTCCACACTGTGGATTTAAGGGAAGTTATAAAAATATGCATGCTAAAGGTCATCAGTGCAACTCTCAGCTAGGAGCCCTCCTGTGGAAGGGTTCCGTCCTTTGCAGGGCACCAAACTGCTGTATTCCCGTGGAAACTGAGTTGAATAGGCCATGCAAGCAGCCCCGTTTATGTTTCCAAGAAAATTGCCTTATTAATGTGCATTATGGAAATAGTGCTCCATGTCAGACCTAACAAGAAGAATTTGCACTGCGTGTGCACATGGAAAATTGCCTCCTGTGCTTTTCATCCCAGAGGATCTGGGGAATTTTCTGAAACTCATTTTCAGCTCCACCTGCTTCTTCAACAATCCCTTTCTCTATAAACAATCCCCTCTGCAATGAACTCCTTCCAAAGCACCCCAGATGCCAACCAGACCTGGCAACCAGGTTAGCAGTTCGGTGACCCGAAATAAATGTTTCATGGGCACTAGATCTCTGGCCAGAAAGAAACCAACCTGAAATAACAGGAAAGTCAGTAGAATGTAGCAGTTAGGGTAACCACAGGGACTGTGGATCCCTGCAGACCCCGGCTCAGAGTTTGTCCCTTCACAACCGTGTGACATGGGGGATTAATATTAATACATGCTCTCCAAGCCAAGTACAAAAATTAGGAGTAAAATTCTCCCTCTTCTCAGAGTTATAATCAAATTGAATGTGATTGTATTTACAAAGTTTTCACACAATGGTTGCTCACACAAAATATGACTCAATAAATAATGGTAGATTTAGTAATGTAACAAAATTGAATACTAAAGTTTAGGATACTTAATGTATTATCTACAGAATGTTTCCTTTAAAAAAAGACAATGAGATAGCTTAGCTAAAAACAAAATGCCTAACAACTATATCATGTGTTGGGAACACCAATCCAATTTTTTGATAGGGGATGGGGTGCTTTTTCAGGATACAGAAAGTGGACTATGAACTCCCTTCTCACTCACCAATATATCTTCCTTGCCTTGTCCATTTCTAAGTCTACAGTGGATCAGAATTAGTCTGATTTGATGTTGCAAAGTGAAGAAAACCATTTTTCTAACACAGTGTTTTATCACTACCTTCAGTGACCTTAAGGCAGGCTGGCAGAAACACCTTTGTAAGCTTCAAATTCCAGAGGCTCTAGAATTTTGCTGTCTTTATTGGTAAAACTTCTCTGCCTATTTCACGTATATAGCAAGGTCATGAATCACACTTTTATTTCAAAGGCACTGTCATAAGCATCTTTTAAATATCCCAATTTTATCCCCAGTTTCATCCATCTGGAATCATAGGCTTCTTCCCAGTCCTTGACTCTGTGTATCATTGTTTAAATGTCTTCACAGATGGGCTCTAAGGCTGTGAAATTGTGATTCCCTCCGCCATAGCGGTCATCTGTTGCTCCGGGTTGTCTGCCCCACATTTAAAATTTAAAGGGGGATCACAGGGGAAACATTATATAGGATAAATTTGTATATTATTGATATGTGTACTGTTAATTATTGGGCTTTTAAGCTTCTCTCTACTTTCCATTCAGTTTACAGCTGAAAAAAAAAATGAAGGGAGAGACAGACCAGTAGATTGAAGGCCAAGAAGATACTATACCAGGAAAAAAAATGGGAGCATTAAGAAAAAAGGGAAAAAATGCAAAGATTTTAAAAAGAAAAATAAATAAACTAAATCAAACATATGGGATAGAAAATGAAGAAAGACATCAAGAAAAAGGAAAAAAATGGGAAAAGATCATTGTACTAAAGAAATTACCCTTCAAATTCTGGTGCCTGGTAGAAGAGAGTCTTTGCATGGTCCTAGAAAAAAGTTTCGTAGGTCCTCCTCTCGAAATGATTTTGCTTGTGCTTATTCAGTGGATTTAACGAAATAAGGATGCTTTTGAGCTATTGATTGGTGTAAATGTGGCTTAATAGCAGGATCATTACTTTTTTAATCTGGGAACTGCCAGTCCCTACTATTTTCAACTGCACTTCAAGTACTTTGATTACAACCTGCCATCACTAATTGTTTTCAAATTCCACTGGGCGTATCTAGTTCAGGAAATGTTGTTCTTCGGCCACAGACCTTTTTTTTTTTTTTTTTTTCAATCCCAGGTTTTAGAACTTTATCTGCTCAGACTGAAGGGCATCTCATTTTGGATGTGTTAATCCGGAAAGAGATTGGACTTGGTGGGTCACTTAAAAAATATGGCCTCATTGACTCCTGAAAAAAATATAATTTGGGTCACCATCTCCATTTCCTCAGTGGCATTAAAATGATGCATTCCTGTAGGTCTACACAGGCTCGTATCCCTGTCCGTCCTACAGTTCATTACTGGAATTGAGCAGAAAAGGTCAAATGGGGGGTAATATGTCAAAAGGCTGTAATTAAGATTTAGAAAGATTAATACTGATGGTATTTAATGAAATTGGCTTTTAGAGGAATGCTCATCTATTACTTTGATATTTAACATTTTTTTCTTATTAAAATGTTAGTGCTGAATATAAGCACACAATCAGGGGCAGAAATAGAAGTTTATGCAACCATCACAAAGCAGATCATAACTAATAAACAATCATATTTTTGCCTGTGTTTGAGGGTGCTGATGATAAAATTTCTTGGTTTCTCCACATGAGATATAATTTGGGGTTATTTTTCCAGGGCTTGCAAAAAAATTTTTTATTACCATGAGCAGCAAACTTAGTTGTTTCACGGCACTAACACAGTTCTTTTTTTTAATCAGTCCTTTCAGGTGTTCATAGCAATCTCAAAAACACAGAAAAAAAATCTATCAATTTTCTACAGACAGGGGTTAATTCTGCCTCTGAAGGAATCCCGTGGTTAAATCCGGCACATCACACTGAAAAAGGCTTCTGCAGTCCAAAGTAGCGGCTGATGCCTTTTGGTGTTTTGAAGAAGAAGCTGTTTCAAATTGTAAGGAAATTTCCATTTCAAAAATAGCTACTGAACTATCACAATGACTGCTTTGCATATATTTTTGGTCACAAAAATACCATTGTTATTTTTTACTATGGGTATGCAAATGAGATGTTGATAGGATTAAGTTCCGTCACCTTCTGAGACAGTCTCATGTTCTCAGTATTGAAGTTTTCCTCCCCCCTCCCACTATTTCCTTTAAATTTAATTAAAGCCATCAAACCCATTTTGATTTTCATTCTGCACGGTTTCTCTCCCTTCTCTTGTTGCTTCTCTCTACTGATTTTTCCCTGAATCCTATTCAGTCCTTTTCAGATTTGCTCCGAGTTGCCACTTATTTCTTTGCATGACATTTTCTACTTTCAGTTACGAAAACTACTTTTCCAGCTTGTATTTAAAATACAAAAAAACTTAATAGTTTATCATCACAGGCCTATTTTGACTGGTTATTTTCCTACCACATTTGCTAAGTGCTTTGATATCATGTGAATTGTTGATTGAATTTGTTCAATATGCCTTTCGGGAAGCTCATGATGGCGTTAAGTGTGTGTGTGTGTGTGTGTGTGTGCATGGAAAACAACTTATACAACTTATCCTTACAGCTGTTACAACTGTGTTTGTGTTTATAAAGCCTACCAACCATCCACCTTTAAAAAAATACAAACGTTCACACGCACACACCACACACATTCTAATAATCAGTGTTCGGGTTTTAAAAGCATTGCATACTATGTTCCTTTTTGTGAACAGCTAAACATATATTCATAATAAGGCTTGAATAATTTAAAAAACGTGTTGTTTTTGTTTTTTTTCAGAAAACCAATTTGGGTGTGAATGGAATAAGACAGATTGAATTAGATGGCATGAGCGTAGAAAGAGCTTTCTCAGTTGAGGCTTTCCTGGTGAGGCCGAAAAAAACAAGGAATAATTCATATAAAGAAAATATTATCATGCCTCTGGTGTTGGTTATCCTCAAGCCATAAACCGATGATAGTTAAATGAATGGTTGTATTGCGTGTCCCTGACATTCATGCGCACACGTATGTATTACTGTACATTCATTAGAGTACACATATATTTCACGCTAAAAGCTATTTCAAACACCTTTTCATGATTATGACATAAACATCCCTATGATTCAATTTGTTTTTGCTTAATTCAAATTAACACAAAGGTTTTCATTAAAAGAGTCCTTCATATTCAAATGTTTTATGAATATAAACTTTGATTAAATCCCTAACTGTTGAAGTTTCACTACTCTTGGCAAACTGTTTTGTACACGTTTATATAAGCCCACAATCGGGGGCAGAAATATAAGTTTATGCTTATATTTATATGCTTTCTTTGGAAGTGGAATTTGGTGGGTGCCTCTATAATTAATTTATTTTGAAATCTCTATTCTTCTCCCAAAGCTGGAAATTATCTGTAGATTATTCTAAAAGTTAAAATGTGTACATGTGCAATACTTAAATATTAAATTATCTATGTCCAACTAGGAGATTGTAATCACTGAAGACAATATTCTTAAACAAAAGAATAAGAATGCTTGTAAAAACTTACCAATTCAACTCAATGTTTGGTCTGTAGGTTGAGATATTGTGAACTCTGTCAATTACCATTTTTCCGATTTTCAATATGTAAGGGCTATCACATAACTTTCCATTTAAACTGTAAAGTTAGGAGTTCAGATAGGTTGGCAAAGTTATTTGTGATACTCAATATTTTCAGGCATTTTATTGTGGGATCTACAATCTTCCTGGATTATTCTCCTTCACTGTTCAGTATCCGTGTCAATTTGTCAGTTGTATGTGTGAGGAAAAGAAAAGGAATTTTCTCTTTTTTCAGTTCTTTTTGGCATAGATTAACTATGTTATAGGATAGGTCTAATTTCAAATCATCGCAATTCAATGTAAGAAAATGCTTTAAAAATTAGAACTTAGTCAAATGAGCTATTCAGAAAATTACTAAATTGTAGTGAAATCTTTACCATTCACATACCGTTCATATTGTTTTCTTCCTTCCTCCTTTCCTCCCTTCCTCTTCTTTCCCTTTTTCCTGAAAGTTTTTGTATGTGGGGACAGCATATAGAACACTAGTCACATTTGGATCAAAGACTAGGCAATTTAAGCCAATGTTGGAGTGGGTTCATAAAGTATTTAATTATGTATAATTATGTGGCAAATCAGGTCACAAGACAGGATATATGCCGTACTCACTTTATTATAAAATACATATCGCTTTAATTATATAGAGTATATTTGTGTGTGCACATGTGTATGTAAAAAAGATTAAAAGAGGTAAAGAGAAAACGTTAATATATTCTCATTCCCTATGGTTGGTTGCATTATTAATGATTTTTCATTCTCTTCTCTGTGTTTTGCTATGCTTTCTAAACTTCCTACAATAAATATATGTAATTTTTGTATTAAGGGAATGATATATTTTTAAATGGAAAAGAGGAAGGAAGGGAGGGAGGGAAGAAAAAAGGGTATCTTCACAATATAGCAGTAATGACTTTGTGAAGCTGAGCATGGCTTCCCTATCTCTCAACTATCCTCTTCTGTACTTGGACTTTTGTCAAGAACCTTTAGTTTTCAATTTTGAAATTATATGTGCTAAAAAACTGAAGTAATTATTGGCATGCATCTTCCAAAAGAGAAAAGTTGAGTGTAAGGATATATGTGTGAATACAGGTGTTCAAGTATGGCTTCATGAGATATTATCTTCTTAATCTGGTCCAGTTTAGCATCAGCTATAGTTTGCTTCCTATAATTCTCTGAGTAACTGACCAGCAAGAGACAAAACGTATCTGGAACCATGAACTGAGTGAGTGGACAGGTGACGTGTGATTGACGTTAGCCTAAGACCATCTGGGTTTGAGCAAGTTAAGGGTTATAACTCCAATAAAATAGCATGAAAGAGATTTCCTTGTACATATATGGAGACAAGGACCATGTATTACACCTGATGTATGTTTTCCACTTACAAAGAGTACATGGTACTTAGGAGACTTCTAATGGAGGTTTGTAACACTTTTCAATATTAATGAAATTGCGTAACTTTTGAATCGAAAGCACTTCTTTCTAATCTATTGGAATCTTACCAGCTCCTACCCCATGTTGTTGGAAGTACAAACCATGCAAATGTTATTTTTAGACACAGAGAAAGGCAAACTCTCACGTTTGCATAAAAGCAGTCACTTTGCAAGATAAGGATTTCAGAGAAGCCAGCTAAAACATTTCCGTTGTCAAAGTGAGCTCTGCATCTGCGGGCCACAGCACCCAGATAATCAACACTGAAGATTCATTCTTTCACTTAAAGTCAGTTTTTCTGCAAGTGTGACCTACAGATAGATTACCTGCATCCAAATCATGTTAAGTGTTTATAAATATGCAAATCCTTGGAATTTACTCCAAACCTATTATTTACACTCAAGTTTGAGAAAATTAGGTAATGATAATATTCCCAAATCCAGATTCCCAAATTAAGGATTATATCAGCTCCCTTACCCCCTGCCTCACCAAAATTACTGTCCCAAGTAGATTTTCATATCTGGCCGAGAGGATTTGTGCTCTACAGTGGAACAATGGTCTGGAAAAAATTTAAATTAGTTAAGTTAGTTAAGTGATCTGGAAAAATTTTAAGCTAGACAAGTATATTGATTGATAAGTGGAATCACATGGAAAGTGTTTGTTTTCTTTTTTAAGCTTCCTATTGAAATTTTTCATATATAGAAAAGTACACAAATCTTAAGTGTAGAGCTTGATGAATTTTCACAAATCTAACACCTTAACTCATTCATTATCAGATGCAGAATCAGAGCATTTCCAGCATCTGAGAACCCCCACCCCACACCGCTGCTGTGACCCCCTTTGTGTCATAACCATCCCTGACCCAGGGGGACCACTGTCCTGATTTCTAACACCATAGATTGTTTTTGTATCTTAAAAATTTTATACAAATGAGATCAAACAGAATGAATTCTTCTGTAACTGGCCATTTCTCTGGATATCATATTTGATTCACTCTTATTGTTCATGTAATAGTAGCTTTTTCATTCTCACTGAGGCATGCTATCTTTTTTATTAAGTGTACCATGATATATTCATGGTATATTTTTATGAAATATGCCATAAATATGTCATGGATGGGTATGGATGAGTATTTTAGTAGTTTTTCATTTTAGACTATGTTCATATGAATGAACATTTTCACACATATGTCTTTCAGTAGATATATGTACACATTTTGGCTACATATATACTCTGATGTCGAATTATTGAGTTAGAGTATATGCATAAGATCAGTTGTAGCAGACATGGTAAAGTAGTTTCCCAAAGTGATTGCATCGAAAGTCCCTCTATCAGTACATGAGTGTTCTCTTTGCTCCACATCCTTGTCAGCACTTGTCATTTTCTCTCGCTCTTATTCAAGCTACTTTGGTGGGTACGTAGGTATCACGTAGTAGTTTTAATTTGTATTTCAGTTTGGGAAGTTGCTGTTATTATTTGCTTGTGTGAAATATCTATTTACTGTATTCAACCTCGGAATTCTGATTCAGAAGAACTAGAAAGGGTCTTGGGACTCAATCTCTTTTAAAGCTCTCTAAAGTGATATTGATGTCCATTCAGGTATTTGAACCATTGATACTGGCTTTCATGGATGGGAAAGGGAATGTGTCCAATATCGGATTCATTCAAAATACTTCCACTGGGATGTGAACATAAAAAACTCATAGATAATTGCCTGAATAAGGGGAGACTGGTTTTAAATTTGTATCAATCATTTTAATGGTCAGAGATTATTAGGTATTCATCAAAGCAGGTTTGTGGCCAAAAATGAACATTTCAATATTTTGAAGGTAATTATTTCTAATGTGGCATAGGGCTCTCTGTATTAATCAGAGTTCTCTAGAGAAACAGACCAATAGGATATACAAGAGGCAATTTATTATAAAAATTGGCTCCAAACATTATGAAGGCTGAGAAATCCCATGATCTGCTCTGTGCAAGATGGAGATCCAGGACAGCTGATGGTTTATTCCATCTCCAAGTACCTGAGAACTAGGACCTCCAATGTCTGGCAAGCAGAAGATAGATGTCCCAGCACAAGCAAAAAGAGGAAATTCATCCTTCCTCTGCCTTTGTGTTCTCTTTAGGTCCTCAAGGGATTGGATGATGCCTACCCACCTGGATCTGGACAGTCTTCTTTACTGATACAAATGCTAATCTCTTCTGGAAACAGCCCCAGAAATAGTGTCTTACCTTAGCTCAGACCTATTGTTTGACCTTAGTTTGAGCCATAAAATTACCATCACAACTCTGAATAGGGTATCTAATTTCACCATTGTAAATCTGAGGACATAATCTTATCAATTATTTCAGGTACTTACATTTAGTGAAGCTTTATAGGGGGCACCAAGATCAAGTCCACAGAGGAAGAAAATAATGATATCCATAAGGTTTTTATAGTCTGCATGGTATCTGCATATTAACAACACGTAAAGTGGTTAGGACTGGGCAATAAGAACCTAAACTTAGATACCAGAAACTACTGTGGAAACCCTGAATGGGCAGCAGGTAGTTTTAGATTTTCGGTTTTAGAACTCAAGAGAGCAGTGTTCCGGATATCAAGTTATCTTTATATATGTCATCAGATCATGGTGCTTTACCTGACAAAGAATCAATTTTAAAATCTCACCCAGGGAGTGAATGAGAGTATTGAAGTGGCTTTGAATTCTTCCTTTGTATCATTCTTTGATACACGCTGAGTGACATCAGTGAGCTTTATTGGAGATATTTACTTTAGCTTTGGTTTCAGGCAAGGATTTTCAACTTTTTACCTCTCATGGCACACACAAACTAATTACTAAAATTCTGCGGCACACCGGAAATTTATATTTTGCCGATCTGAGGGAAAAAAAGGTATAATTTTGATTCATTCACTTTGGGCGACTATTATTGTGTTGGCTGTTGTCATTTTTTTTAATTTGACAGTCCAAGGGAAAAGAGGTCAGTGCCCCTGACTCAATACTTAGGTATTACATATTTTAAAAATTCTTGCGGCACTCCATTGTGCCTCTTTGCAGCATCCCAGTTGAAAATCGCTGGGTTAAGGCATTAAATGTGTGCATTGCTTGTAGGAAAGCTCACCACGCTCATGTGAGTGTAATAAAACAGCAGAGTTTGGCACCATCCATCCTTTGTGGTGGATTGCCGAAATGATGTTGGAAAGGGTATTTGTAAGTAGTGCATACTAGTGTTGCCAAATATTGACTTTGCTTGCTAACTCCATCACGTAAAACTTCTGACGACAACCTAAGTAAAGTTCAGTTGAAGATAAAATATTGCAAAATAAATGCCAAAAATGGAAACCATTTTTCAAAACACTAAATTAGGAAGTTAAGGAATCAGGGCAATTAATCAATATTTCACAATGATGAATATATTTTACACAACACCACTTAAAATGAAAAACTCAAAAGGGAGGTTTTTCTGAATGTTTAAAATAATGTTTATTTGGGGGCTTCTGTGGCAGATTTCAGATGAGGGTTTTGGAAAACACTTTACCTAAAATATTTGGCTACAATTATATTCTTCATCAAAATGATCTGAAGACATTTGAAAATTATTTAGTATTTGGTGCTAATAATTATACCTGTTATTTATTGAGAACCTATTTCCCAGGTCCTTTATCTAGAATTATTCAATTTTCTTTGCAAGCCTGGATTAGTATTATCTCAATTTTAGGAAAAGCACTATTAAAAAACAACATTACTTCAGTCATTCCACAGATATTTGTTTTGTGCTACAAAATTTAAGAATTTCCTAAACCAAAGAAAACATAGAAGGCAGTGTGGCCAGACCTGAATTTAAAATACATTAATATGAAATATTTAGGTAAGGGTTCAACAGTGGCTTTAAATCCCATCTCTATACTGATGATGCCTGTATATCTATCTCCAGCCCAGTCTTATTTCTACATTTAAAATTCCAAGTGCCTATTTGATGTTTGGCTTAAATACTTCCTAGCCATCGCAACCTTTGACATGCTAGTTTATACATCTCTATCTTATCATTTTAATTAACATGAGTCATTTCTCCTTGATCTTCATTAGTTATAAATCCTTAGAGAAGACTCAACTGCTGGACTTATCAAAGGGTGAGGACTGATCACATAAACAAGTACTACTGGTTATTATTTGGGGAATTTACAGGAAGGCTCTGATTTCCTTACCAATGTACCAAATCACTGATACCTAGTAGAGCCAGTCCTGAGATTCCAGTGGGAGAAAAGAAACCAAATTCCTGTCTTCAAGGAGCTTATATTCTAGTGTGGAGTTTGGTGGAGCAATGGCAATGAAATACCCCCCCTCCCACACACACTGTGGTGATGAACGCAATAAAGGAGTCAAGAGTGAGGTAAATAAAGCACGTCCTTATCCTAGCACAGCAAAGGTCATTGGAAATTGCTGTAGTCAGGAAGGACCTCATGAAGAAGGATGCCTGCATTAATGCTGTTGATCTGATAGATGGGGAGCTAAAATTACATTTTTGTAAGACGTAAACCTCAGAAACTGTTTAATTTTAGCCACTATATATTACTATCATTCAGGCTTTATGCTTTAGCAAGTTGTTTGTGCCTAACTCCACCTTTGCCAAGTGAAATGTTATGCTGCAA
>VMDR010025771.1:0-14328 GCA_007922815.1 Macrotus californicus
AAGATGAACAAACTAGCACAAACAGAAAAATACTGACAAGTAGTTAGTGGCAGGCCTATTCTTACACCTACTCGTCAACATATTAGGAAAAGAAGCACAAATAACTACATCATCCCATTTATAAACATCATGCTCAGTGAAATAAGCCAGTCAGAGAAAGACAAATACCATATGATTTCATTCATATGTGGAATCTAATGAACAATCTGAACTAACATGAAAAACAGAGGCAGACTCATAGAGAGCAGGCTGAGAGCTGGGGGCAGGTGCGTTAGCGGGTGGAGAGTGGATCTAAAAAGGAAAAGGACTCATGGACACAGACAACAGTGTGGGGGTTGCTGGGCAGCTAAGGGGTCAGTGCAGGTGGAAGAGAGTATAAGGGGATAAACAGTAATGGATAAAATAAATAAAGACGATATTATTATCTTATTTTTCACAATTGATCTTCTATAGTTCCGACAGTATTTGTCTCCAATAATAGATCTACTCAGACATTTGATAGGCACTTCAAATACAACCTAAGGCAATCTCTTGTTCCCACTGCATTCTCTGTCTTTATAAGAGGCGGCCCTACTCATCAAGTGGCTCACACCAAAAATCTACGGATTGTCCTGTTGTCTTGTCTTTTCCCCCCTTCACAAACTAACTCCACCTGTAAAAGAGTTTGGCTGCCTCACCTCTCCTAACTATAGCCACAGCTATCACCTGATATCACCAGCCATCATGAACTCTTAGTTTAAATTCAAGAAATGCATTGTCCTTATGCAACTACGTACTTGGAAAGCCACGCCGTTAACCAGCTTTCCATTCAGCAGAGCCGGCAACAAGAACTATTCTATTTTTTATGAGTATACTCATTTTATGTTTATTGTTTAAACTATTGCAGATGTCCCCATTCACTCCCCCCTTTGCTCACCTCCACCGAGCCCCTGCCCCCCTTTCCCTGTATTCCGTTGAGGTCACATTATATTACTACCTTGCTTTGCACCTTCTAATGATGTCCCGTCACAATAAGGGGAAGCATTCGGAAGTTTACCATCACCTAAGAGGTTCCACGTGATACAGTCTCAATGTAGCTTCCTGACCTCATCTTGTACCTTGAAGTCTTTCAGTCCTGCAGTTTGTCAAACACGGTGATTTCTGTCCTCCTGATGGTCTTTCTTCCAGATGTTTTCATTGATAATATTTCCCATATTCAACGGCATTACTCAGAGAGGTTTTCTTCATCGCCCAACCGGAAGGTATCCCCAATATTTTCTATACTTTCACCAACTTTGTTTATCTTTGTATCACTAACTATTCAGCAAGTGTTACTGTTTACTAATATATTGCCTATTTTTCACTCTGGAATGAAAGTTTCACAAAAGAGGGCCCCTTTCCCTTCCTCCCCATTATTTTTTTACAATATTCCCAGTGCCTAGAACAATGACAGACACCTGGAAGGCATTAGATAAATGTATGTTGAGTGGATGAATTTAAAAGTAAATGACTAAGAGAGTAATGACTAAGTTCATAGAAACTATTAGCTTAAATATTAATAAAATTGCATTGTTTGAGGCATATAACTAAAAATAAAAATTGTAAAATACAAACTTAATCTGTATATATGTTTTCAAGAGCAATATACTTTCTTCCTCTATTTACATGAAGTCATGATACACAGAACAACTTTATTCTTGACAGAAAAATAAACCAATAGCCACTTAAATGAGCCATCCTACATCCTGTTACATGTTAATGATGAAGCAAACAGTATTTGATGGGATTTTGAGACACACATTGTATTCAACACCATTTGCGTCCGTGCCATTTGTTAAAATGTAAAGCTTAGATCCCTGGCCTTTTCCCCTATAATTCTACATGTATAAACATACCCCTCTGGCAATAAAATTCGGTAAAAACATAGTCCTCAAGTTTACCTACAGCTTTAATTTTATATACTTTGACTCTGATGTGAAACTTCTCAGATCCTATACATTTGTAAACTGACTCCCTCCAATAGCTCTACAGGAAATTTTAACATATATTTCAACTTTTTTAATGAGAGCTCTTAAAAATCACAATATTCCCTCTAAAGCTTAATCAAAAAGAGCAGAGAATCCTAATTTTGTAATTTGACAAAAGAAAATATAATGGTTCCAATGTGTATCAAGTATACCTTGCCATAATGAATGTTATGCCTTCATTTGTTTTTATTGATAGGCATGTCGATTATATTATTTCTGCTTCCTGAACTGTTACTATTCCTGATTGGAAAGTTGGAAGAGAAATGAATATGAAAGTTGTGTTACACATTCAGAGAGCAGTTGCCACTGGACCCCGGCAAGGTCCCGCTGGAATGCTACCCTACTCTTATACTGACACTTCCTGTTCCTGACCTGATTTCACCAGCAGAAGAGCAACGATCTCGGCTGTGAGAAAAGACTGGGAGGGGAAAGGGGAGAGGTAACAGGAAAAGAAGGGGAAGAGTCAAGTGAAGGATCATGTATAAAGGACACATGGACAAAAACAAGAAGGGGGAGCATTGAATATGGGAGGTGGGGGGTGAGTATGGCCAGGAAGAGTAATGAGGGAAAAATGGGGACTTGACCTGAACAACAATAAAAAACAGAAAGAAAGAAAAGAGTCCTGGCTGGTGTAGCTCAGTGGATTGAGCTCTGGCCTGCGAATCAAACAGCTGCCAGTTCGAATCCCAGTCAAGGCACATGCCTGAGTGTGGGCCAGGGCCCCAGTAGGGGGCATGTGAGAGGCAATCACACATTGAGGTTTCTCTCCCTCTCTCCTTCCCTTCACCTCTCTCTAAAAAATAAATAAATAAAATCTTCAAAAAGAAAAGACAAGACTGAGTCAAAACTTATTTCCAGCATCCCCCCCTAGGTTGGAGGGGCTTGACTACTCAGGTAAGACTAGATCTCTGGTACATCATCTTTTATAACAAAATATCTCACTTGCCAAGGCCATTGTTTTCAATCCTCACCCGTGGATACGGTTGTTTATTTTAGAGAGACAGGAAGGGAGAAAGAGAGGACGAGAAAGAGAAAAAGAGACAGAGGGAGAGAGAGAAACATCAGTGTGAGAGACATCAATTGGTTGTCTCCATTCATGCTCTGACTGGGGGCTGAACCTGCAAACCAGGTAGGTGCCCTGACCAGGATCGAACACATAACATTTTAGTTTATGGGGTGATGTTACAACCCATTGACCCACCTGGCCAGCGCTCACTTGCCAATTTTTACATTGAAACCAAACCATAGGCATAATGTACACAGTTAAGAGAAATGCCACATGAGCCTGACAGTCTAACAAGGCTATGGTCCCCATCTGTGTTCTGGATTGGTTTGAATCTCAATAACCCTTTCACCTTAATTCTCTGTAAGACACACTTTTATCAAGTTTCCTTCTAATATACATTCCTTCTGTGATTTGTGCAATGCAATGTTTGAGCACTTTTTTATGTTGTCCAATATTTTTTACATAAATCCAATGCAATAAAAATCTTTAAAATTCAGTTTGGTGCAGGAAGTCCTCTAATGAAAGAATTGACGTAATCCTTTAAGTAATTGATAAATAATCATGTAGCCTATCTTGTTGCAGAAGCCAGGAAAGTCAGCTCTAAATTTATAAATAAAATACAATGTAAAAATTTAGCGATATGGTTATTATATTTGAAGTCTCCTCCTTTGACATGAATTTAGGTGCCCTATTTCCATTTTAGTACCTTTCTTTTTGCACAATTTGATTTAATACATTTTTAGTTACTCAAGTAACTTATTTGGAGGCACAAAGGGTGTTGAAGTCAACAGATTTAAAGGAAAGTTAATCCACAGTAATACTGAGATAATCAAATGAAACAATATATTATACAAGCCCCTTTAAACTGTGAATCCTATCTAAAAGTCTTAATTTCTTATAATAAATGACTGTTGTCTGTTAAGTATTTATTATATTCAGGCACTGCACTGTATGTGGTCCAGTTTTTCCCCATATCATCTTTATTACAAAGTGAGAATTACATAATTCCATTTTCCTAACAAGAATATAGTGACTCATGTTGGATGAGTCAACTCGTTGGAGGTCATGTATAATAATTAGTAAATGAATTGAATATAAGTCTATCTAACCTCACCCTGAATTCTATACTGCACTCCCAATGCTTCTAGAAAAAGAAAAGTTCTCCGCATATGGTAATAGGATGCAAAGGTGAAAAATCCAATTATTTACTAACTGTGCTGAGTCTGGCGAGGTATAGGACAGACGGGACCACGGATATATTTCATCACCCTCTAATTTTCCTAAGGTTAACATGGTGTTACAGCTGTTTTCGATGTAAGTACCAGAAATACTTGTTGAAGGTTTAATACCTTAATTATTGAGAGGATATTGAGCTCCTCTCTTGGAATTTCTAGCAGTAAATAATGACAAATTCTTAGCAAAGTATCAATAGTTAATGAATGCCTAGGATGTGCCAGGTACTGACTTAGAACCTTGGGGATGTATTAGAGAACACACTTACGTGCCTCACAGCCTCACTGGGGGAGACAAACACAATTTAATAAACACAATAAATAATAAATTATATAGCATGTTAGTAATAAGTATATGAAAAAAAATAGAACAAGATAAGAGGGATTAGTAGTGTAGGGAAAGAGAAAGGGAGCCAATTATAATTTTAAAGACAATTGCCCAGGGAGACTTGGTTAAAAAAGAGACATTTGATCAATGACTGTAAGTGGGGCATTAATTATATGAATACAAGAGAGAAGCCTTTGGCCGAAAGAAGAATCAGAACAAAGGCTTTAACCTCAGGGTACCTACAGCAGAATAAAGAAGGGGGTGAGGATGGGCACTGGACAGTTATAAGGGTCTCATCTGCCATCATGAGAATTGTGTCTTACAAATAGCAATGGGAGCCATGAGGAGTACTTGAGTGCAAGGTCACGTGGCTCAGTGATGTCACCATGTGATCACAGCATAGACATCAGTCCTGCGGCTGCATTCATGATGGACGTCAGGGGAACAAAGAAACGGGGCATCAGGGAGACCAGTGAGAAGGCCATTGGGTTATTCCTGGTGAGAGACAGTGATGGCTCAGGCCATTGATAAGGGGGAAGCTATGCACGTGTGGCAGCAGATGGCATATGGGAAATCTCTGTGTCAGCCTTGCAATGTTGTGGTGAACCTAAAAAATGCTCTGAAAAGAAAGACTTTTTAAAAATCATATTATATTAAAAATAATATGCAATAATTTTCAGGATGAATTTTGAATAAAAATGTAAAATTTCGGGGTATTTCACGAGTTTTTCAAAGTCAATGACTCATCCTTTTTCATTTAAAAAAATCATGTTTTTATAAGTTGTACGTGTCTTTGGTATCCATAGTACAGCTCACATATTTTTAGTCAAAATATGTCATGTCTGTGTGGCCACCACAAAGTTTCTTCAGAGAAGACTCACAAAAGCCAAGCTCCCCAACTCTGGTTCTGTGTAACAACAGAAAAAATAAAGATTCCATCGGAGAAAATGCACAGCTACACGGGCTGGTTCCTGGGTGCTGTAAGTGAAATTTCCATGTGTATGTGAGAGCGTTGTTCTTCAGAGTCCAGGAAGGCTTTATCAGCTTTCTGTGGACAGAGCAAGTCCAGAGTGAAGTCCATGCTGAGCCGAAGAATCAATTAGTAGCCTTTGGCCTTCCAACTTCCTTAAACACCCTGCCCAATGCTCACACAGTTGCTGCTCAAATAAAATGTGACCTGCAGGCACTTCCGATGGAGAGGCAGGGTGGAGGTTTCTCTTGTGGTCCTAGGTCAAAGAATCTCACCATGCTGAACCACGTCCACGATTCTGACAGCGGATCTTGGATCGAGATCTAAAGAGCCTCCCTGACACTGTCCTCAGAGCGCTGTACTGTTTCCCTTAGAGCAGGGCAGAAGAAATGATAAATATGTCTTGATAGATTTTTGGATCAAGTTAGAGTTTCTTTAGCTGGGTCTCAGAAATGTAAACCCCCATCACTCTGGATACAATGGTAAAACTGCCTTATGCAGAATCCAATTTCCAGCTTCAGCGTCTCCCGAGGATAAAAAGAGAGAAATCATTTCACGAAGCCTAACTTTTCCTATTTTGTATGTGCCACTCTGGCCAGGTGAGTCTGACTGGAAGAACTTTAATTGTGACACAGACAATGGAAGGGGCTTAGAGATTATAGCAGAATAAAGGGGACCAGACGTGGGTTGGTTACCAAATCCTAGTCACAGCAGCCCAGCTGCCACAGGGGAGAGAGCCTCACACACTCACGTCCTGGCTTTTCCTCGGCCCTACAGGACCACGGGGCAGAGGAGCCTGGTTTGCAAATAACTATATTCACAAAGAAACCGCTTCAGCTGCACACCAATGTCCCCTCATATCTGAGTCACTCCAGGGACACGTGGCCCCATTCAGAGGGCACTGCAGCAGCCAGCCATCAGCCCAGCTGGCCTGCCCAGCCCTTCCCATCCCTCCCTGCAAACAAGCATCACCCTGCAACTTTGCTACAACTGGGAGTCCAGTGAAACAACGGAGAACTTCCAGAGAGAACTGCACATGTACAGTCTGCTACATGCTTCTTAGGAAGTGACTTTATGTGATTACTTTATGTAATGCATTTTTCTTTTAATAAAGTGTTTCATATTTCAGTGTGTGTGTGGCTATTGTTACCCTAATGCTACACAAATGTGGGTGCTAATGTGTTCAGTGAAAGTGTAAATGGAGATTTTCCTATCCCATCGGTGCATGATAGACGAATGACGTGTGTCTTACATCAGGCCCACACACTTGCATGCTTTTTCCCAATGCCAAGTCTATGGCACACTGTCCCTTTACTTTCAAATCAGGGACAATTTACTGACCTTTGCTGAAGGCATTCTCCCCTCCAGAGTCAAAGTGGTATTGTCACACCCTGGACAAGGTAAAAGCTCAAACCAACCATCAACGACGACCACAAAATCTGTAAGGCTGACTCCCTCAGTATATCTGAATCTTCTCTTGCTGGAAATGTTGCTTTGTTTTCTATGACCTCCCTTGATTTTCAATTGCATGATTTCATCTCCTTACAGGCATGTCATTATTTGAGTGTTATCCCCCCCGTACTCACAATGTGTTCTTGAATCCCTCTTCGAATTACGTCATCAGATTTTGAGGTGCATTTACTCACAAGTCCAAAACCTCCGTCCCCTGCAGGCCCCCAGGTAATTCCTGGGAGGTGAGGGGGAGGGGTGCTTTTGAGGTGGACTTCTGTTTAAAGAGACCCTATAAAATTGATGTCACAGCTCTGTTCACTCTGGCCAACCCCCTTCCTATCTGCCGGAACACACACCTTAGACAGCAAAGTCACATTTCCAAATTTGCTGATCTGTGATATACCTTCCACCTTTCTTTCAAATCACTTCCCTTGGGATAGCTCTATCTTTGCCCAGGTAGAAGACATAATTGCCTCTCTCTACCTGTGTAGCGTTTTGTACTTAAATCTCTTATAACTTGTGTCACTGGCTGCATTGCATTTACGTATTTATATTTCCTTTATCCCTCACCAAACAGCGAGTTTCTTGTGGGCAGGAAATGTATCCTACTATATCCTACATACTGAAAGCTGAACATCTATATTGACTCAATTACTAAAACTAGTAACCTCTTATACTTCTTATCTATGACCACATATATGCAGGTAGATGAGGTGAAGTTCATTGAATCCCAGTTCAGTTCCAAATTACTATTACACCTGAATCGAGCCAGCGGGGGAACCACGGCCCGATGCAAGGAGAGAGTTAGTGAATGGGCACCAGCACCGCCCCTTGTGCTTTAGTCTGTGTTTCCGTGAATGCCCTTTGAAAAGTCCACATGTTAAGTTTCCAATCTCATCCAATCTCTGAAAGGCCGTTTTGACCAGTCTATCAATAGATTCCAGTGGAAGCTGATTCTGACAAGTTATCAGCAGGGTTTTTTATATTATGAAAATAGAGCAGCCTTCTTCTGCTTTATCCCCAAAAGACAGAGCAAAGGGGGACAGAGAGCTCAGGTACCTGCCTTACTTTGAATAGTCAGCTAAAACCTTACAGGCCGTTTCCAACATCACACTATTCTTTCCAGACTTTGCTTCCTTCCAGGAAGGAACATTTTCATTGCTGTTTCCTACAACGGAGATATTGCCCACATTATCTTGCATAGTACAGGCTCTCCCTTCTGAGGCTGATAGGAACTCTCAGGGCCCAGCCCTCCCATCTGAGCCTTGATGTGTAAGTGATGCATTTGTAACCTGCTCCTGGAGTGACTGGCCCCTGCAATGGAAGCCTGACTTTCGAGGAGACCGTTTCTGAAATTGGCAGAACCTCCTATGGAAAACAAAAGCCGGCACTGACCTTTGCTTTTTCTGCGCAGCTCATCTCCCTTAGTTCTGGGGACCGCTGACTGAGCTCTCCGACTTAGCAGGAGAAAGATCATTCCAGGAAGTGCCGATAAACAAGCACTCTTGCATGTAATGGCATTTTCCTTGCGATGTGATAATAATAATAAATCCCAGTCAATGAGTGTCTATTTTGTGCCCATCCCAGCACTCGCTCTGTATGTAACTCACATGTCTAGTGACTGCCATTGTGACCCCACAAGCCACCTCCTGAGACTCCTGCCTCGTAGGAGGTTGCAGGGCTGTCCAGGCAGGTAAGAAATGGCAGCAAGTTGATTTGCAAAGACTCTCTGACATAAATCATATTTTTATGGTTTTCAGTGTTTCCTTGGGTTAAATTTCAGTTGTGGGATGAATACTATCCTAATTATTTTAAGAATAATCCAAAAAAGTTATCTTTCTACACCAATGAATCACATTTCAGTTAAGAAAATTGAACATATATGAGACACTTCAAAAACTCTGTGTGTGTGTGTGTGTGTGTGAAGCAACATATCAAAAAGTGCAACTAGTTTATATGTTTATACCAAATAAGATAATATGATTTCAGTCATCAAAATGACCAATCAAAATTAGAGGATCCATCCAGACTTATCTTCAAGTGAAATTTTGTGAAAGATATCACAAAAATGTCATTATAATGAAATCTTTAAAATAGTTTTCACAAAGGACAATGCATAAATATTTCAATGTTAAATATTATAATCTGATTAATTGTAACATTTCATGGTTTGGGAACAATTCAGTTATTTAGAATCTGTGAGAATAATATCTTTTAAAAATATTAAACAGGTCAAACAGAAGGGACAAAGCCGATGGGGAGACCTTTGGCGAGAACAAGCCCTCCAGTGGACAAACTACCACCCAGCCCATCAGGAGAGCCAGGGAGCCTTGATTCTGGCCCTGGCCTCTGACCTTTGTGGCTTTGAACCATTCACTTGAACTCTTTGAGCATCAGCCAAGTGAGGAAATTGAATGGGGTGACCTCAAAGGTATCTTCCATTTCTTAGCCACATGAATATATTACTTGATAAATGAGAAAAGTTGGGAAAGATCCAATGTTAGGGCAGTTTGTTTAATTGGATAATGAGCTGCCCTCTGGTGGCTGAAAGTCAGAACCTGAACTTGGTAGCACATTAACCCTCTACGTCCCCACACAATATTGTATCGCTGTTTTCGAAGGTGCCCCAGTTCTGAGGTGAGGGACAATTGTCCTTGACGTAGCATGATTGAACAGAAGCAGGGTATACCTAATTTATACTTAATTTTAAGTGAAATAAGCCAATCGAAGAAAGACAAATACCATATTATTTCACTCAAATTGGAATCTAATGAACAAATTGAACCACCAAGCAAAACAGAGACAGACTCATAGGTAGAGAGCAGGATGACAGCTATGTGAAGGGTGGGGGGAGTGGGGGCATCCAGCAAAAAGGAAAAAGGATTCATGGGCGTGGACAACAATGTGGTAATTGCAGGGTCTGGGGGGTACGAGGGAGCTAAATGGTAATGGAAAAAAATACAATGAAAATTTTAAAAAAGAAAGCCATAAAAATTGTATTATAATAGCTTTCTTGAAACAAGCCAGTCTTCACTTAATATGCTTTCCAAATTTAGCAGTGAAGAAGATGGAAAGATTATTTTCTATGCTAAATCTGAGAAATGATGACAGCTGGAGCTGAACGGCAATCTTGCCTTTTCCGGCGTCTGCACACATGCAGCAGGTTCTGTGGGCGTGGCAAACCCGAGGTTTGAAAGGAGGCTTCCTGACAAGAAGACTAGAAATCCAGCCATGTGATCTCGCATAGGGTCCCACAGCTGAGACACTTCTCAAATAAATGACAGTTTGGGAAATTGTTGCTTTTAGCTGGTTTCCCAGATTCAGATCCATTCTGTCTCCACATGTAGCCAAAGGGAAGCCACACCGTTGCTCTACATGTTGGAAATCTGAATCAAACCCTTCTCTTTTGAGACACAGAAGAGTATGTTCCCCCTAGTTGGAGTCCAGACTCGGGGCCTCGTAGATGTGGGAAAAGAATGTCCCTGCAACCTGTGAGCCAGGGGTCTCATTTATCACAGGATGAAAATAGGAATCTCTCCACATTGGGGACACACATGGGAGACAAGAGCTAGGCCTTTAAAAACGCTAAGCGCAGTGATCAGCAAGTAACGAGGGCCAGTCCTTCCCTTGCGAGGCGATCTGGCCAAGTGTCTCAAACCCGAGGAGCAAGCCAGGCTTTGACAGGTGGCCAGCTTCTGTGGGGACAGCGCTGTGCTCTGAGCGCCCCTCTGCTTTGCTCCTTGGACAGCTCCAGCGGCCCCTGTGGCTGATGCTCACCCCAGACTCAGATGCTGCACGTGCATATTCTCCCACTTCCTTCTGTCACACGCACCCAGCGGGATGGAAATTCTCCTACTGTGTTATACAAAAATAACTAAAAGACCCATTGTCCTCACAAGCCCTTCTTCTCACTGTTCTGAATTATCTTCCAGGTCTCTCATTTTTTCTCTCTGGCAATTATTATCCAAGCAACACATTTTCCTTCTAAAATCTTTTTATACAACTTCTTAAATTTAATTTAGAATGTATCTATGAAACGCCCCCCAAATGTTAAGTCCTTGCTCTTCTTTTTTTTTTTTTAATCTTGAGAATTTTTCATATTTTTAAAAAAGATTCTATGTATTTATTTTTAGAGAGAGGGGAAGGGAGGGAAGAGAGAGGGAGAGAAACTTTGCTTGAGAGAGAAACATGGATTGTGCACTCCCAACCAGGGACCTGGCCCGCACCCCAGGCCTGTGTCCTGACTGGGAATCCAACCGGTGAACTTTTGGTCTGCTGCAGGACACCGAACCCACGCAGCACCACCAGCTACGGCCTTGCTCCTGTTTTCAAGGAGCTTAGAATGCAAGTAAGTAAGAAAAGTAGATAGAGAAGAAACCATCAGAGATGCCCTGCCTTCCTCTATGACTCTGGTACAGGAGGGGCTGGCCCCAGAGCCTACCTGGTAAACCCCTAGAGGTCAACCGTGTGGCTATTTAAATTCAAATTAAAGCAGCCATTCCCAACCTTTCCCACCTCATGGCACACAAAATCTAATTACTAAAATTCTGCGGCACACCAAAAAATAGATAACTTTATTTGCCCATCTGACAAAAGAGGTATGATTTTGAGTCGTTCACAGCTATGGCTATCGTTGTGTTGGCCGTTGTCACTTTTTTATTGGACAACCTAAGGAAAAAGAGGTCAGTGCCCCTGACTAAATATTCAGGAGATGCCTGTTTAAAAAATTCTCCCAGCCCACTGGTGGAAAATCACTGAAGTAAAGCATCAAGGAAAATTAAAATCTCAGTTCTTTAATCACACCAGCTACCTTCCAAAGTGCTCCACGGCCACACATGGCAAGTGGCTGCCATACAGGACAGGGTGGGGAACATTTCCACTGTCACAGGAAGTGGGTCGCCAGCTTGGATACAGAGGCTTCCTCCTTAAGTCCTGGTTTGCATTAGTGGTGATACTCTGCTTACTAAATCAGTTTTCCTTCAGCAAAGTTCCTTTCTACTGTTTCTGAAATAAACTCGGATGCAAACAAATTGTGTGATAACCTGACCTGTGCATGGTTAGTCTATGGCCACATAATTCCGTAGGATTTTGTAGTCGAGGATTTGATTAGGTACGTTTTGATTGATCTATGAAAGGGATTTTGGGGGAGAATTTCAAGCTGCATTTGCAGAAAATAAACTTCTCTAGAAACATTGTCAGCTTTAGAAATTACTCAAGTGTGCACAAGTTAGTACAAAACACACGACATATTGTGTGTGGGGGGGTACGTTCTTATTTGGCACGTCAGCACTTTTCACCCAAAAGGATCCAGCTCAATCTAACAATGAAATAATGATGATAACAACAACACAACTAAATCACCACGCACACCTCATCCAATTCAGTCCAACGATCTTACGTCGGAGCACAAATCAGGAGCTAGCAGAGGGCAGGGATGGAGGGAGAGGTGCAAGAGACATTTCAGAATTCTATAATTGGCCAAGATAGGAGTAAAATCATCTCATTTTCAAAATTTATAAATCAACATAGAAGCTCTGCTTGGAACCTCACCCACACCTGCCGCCAGGGCTGTGAACCTCCCACAGCAAGTACATGGGAGGCAGCCTCGGAGACCAAGGGGCCGAAAACACAGCCATCAAATCGCTGCCCTCGTGATGATGCACAGCACAGCCAGGGACAGTAATGACACGTCTAACATGGTTAACGAGGTTGGGCCACCAAGTGAATACAATCTCTTTGAATTCTGACCCGAACCTGGGACTGAAGTTTCCAGGGTTGAATAAAACAGTATTCAAAAATAGCCTTTTGCCAAATGTTCACCACCCCATTCCGGCTCCACATCCACTCAGTCAGTATTCAACTTCGCAAAAGTGCGCTCGGTGCATTTGCCATCCAGTAGGTTTTGCTTTCCATGTACTTTAAACACCAGAGAGCCCCTTTGTTGGGAAGATGTTGGTTAAGGTTCTGAAGTCGACGCCTGGGCATCTCTGTCGCCGAAGCCTCCCCGTGGAGTCTGCATTGCCTTCCCAAGCTGCGGGGAATCTTTTCTCATGGCCTGAATCCACACCAAAACCGAAGTCACCTAGACTATCAGAGCTGGCTCAACTTTTACTCTCTGCTCTTAATCATTGCCAGATGCAATCTAATTAAACCCACCAGGTGTCTCCCCTCAGGTGGGAGTACCTCCTGGAATCCTGGCTAGGAAGAAAATGCGAGACAACAGAATGCCAAAGATGGAAGAACTCTTCCTGGAAAGGGTGGAAGGTAGGGTTTTAACATGAATTCTGGTGACCACAAAGGAGGCAAGTGAATAAATTAAGTAAACACGTACAGGCGGGCAGTGATGCTCAAGGTTATTCTGTCGTTCTGTTGTGTTCAAACATATTTATGACTGCAAGCTTTCTCTCCTTAACCCAGCTGAGACTGTTTCTTGTTCATCCTCAACATATCAAAAAAGCTGAAAAGTACCATGAGTGATTTTTTCAAACAGACGTATTAGTTTGCTTTTACTCTTTCAACAATATGTACATATACATAATAGATTACAATTGATTCAAGATACATGATGAAATAAATTAGGATTGTCTTAAAAACGTCGTCTATTTCTTTTACAAGACAAGGCGGTATTTTGAAGCAATATTCTGAAACTGAAGTTTTAAAAAAAAATTCCAAAATCATTCATCAGTCTGCAGCATTTGGAAGCAAGGCATCCTTGGCACTAAATAACGTGCATATTTTGGATAATCTTTGTACTTAGTTTGAAAAGATTTAACTCAAGTAGCAGAATTTCCAGTCTTTTCAATTTCTAAAAATATTTTGAAAGTATTTTGTACTGTGTTTCCAACGTGTCTCCAGTGTGTTACCTGTGTATGTGGTTTCGTTAAAGAAATTTTATATCTATGTGAAATTTACATATAAATCTAAGCCAATTACATACATGTACACATATAATTACCATCTTCAGGTTGTTTCATTGCTCACCCTGTAAAGTTAGATGACTGGACAGAGGTGAGACACCCACTTAAACCACTGCACTTGAAAGAAAACTTTTACTGGAATTATTAACTTAACTTAAAAATCCAAAATATAGTAATTTTTTGGTGTCTCTAAAAGGGAGAAAATAATTTATTTTCCAGGATCAGTGACTATACATTAAGTTCTTATTTTATGCATTTAAGCTGTTGTATATCAATCATTATGAGTTAAATGTTTATTATTTCATTTGAAATCTCCTGTTGCTGTATTTATCTGTGTAACAGTGTTTCCATGCACAACCGATGTAGACACACATACAACTACCATGGCCATCAGTCTGACACCTCAGACTTGATACA
>VMDR010025772.1:0-14333 GCA_007922815.1 Macrotus californicus
ACAAAACCAGACCCATTTTCAAGAAGTTCATTTCCAACATACTGACATATACAGAAAACTGAAGATGTGGCATTGTCCTGGGATCATGGATGTGGGTAGGGTCACATTTTCCAGAGAGGAAAATATTTTCTTCCCAGAAAATTTCATTTCTTTTTGGGAAATAAGTTGACTTATCTTCCATTCACCTCAGGAATCCATTCATAGATAGTCTATCATAAATTGCTTTATATCAGCAAGAGTAAAAACTCACTGTTAATTAGCTTTATTTTATTAGGCATAGTAGAAAAAAGGTTTCTCTGCTTTTATAAGCAGTTCTCTACTTCTCTCAGAGGAAATTCATATTTGGGTCTGTAAGAGAATGGTTCTTATTCAAGAATAATTCTTTAGTTTTCTGGTTACACATTTATCAAATAACTTCCCCCAAACAGGAAACAGATATGCATCAGTAACCAGTGGCTGAAATGATGCTTCAGCAATTTATAATTTTTTTATTGTTGTTTAAGTATAATTTATAAATTTGAATTCACTTTGATGAAGCATAATTATAAATACTTCTCTTAAATGAAAGGTATGAATTAAAAGCAAATTTCACATTGTCAAAGAGGAGTAAAAACTATAAAATGCCATGAATAGTATATTTTGATTCCATTTCCGTCTTACGAAATAATTGATCAGAACAAAGTGCAAAAAGACATGCCTTAATATCCTTTGGTTGGGCAGACTACCCTGTACATTGTAGAATTCCTGTTGTAGGTGGTTTCTGAGAAGAATTAGGGTGCAACATTTTGACATAGCCAGCTCAGTTTCTTCTGAGATGAAGCACCGTCTTAACAATGATGTTTATTGGGATTCTTGGAGTCCTGTTGCTTAAAGTGTAGCAGTCCCAATGGATACCTCCAATATCTATAGATCCAGATCTAGATAGTGTATATTCTATGTTTTTAGAAGTTCTTCCTATGTTTCTTTTGGAGTATACATTTGCTATGTACAGTCAGTGCTATCCACAGCTCCTGGCACATAATAGAAACTCAACAAATGTATGTTCAATGATGCTTATGTATACACTATTCTGATGACCAGCTTGGAAGGTCATTAATAGTGGCTTCAGGAAGTTAGAGCTGTGTTAGAAATAGCCCTTCTGATATTTAATATTTAGCGGTGAATCAGACAAAACCACATTTAACTGAAGTACAAAGCAGGAATGCTTTTCACACAAAGATTTCCACACAGAACTATGGAAGTTTGGGAAGGAAAATTCACATAACTTCAGAAGAAAGGATGTGGATAGTGAAAAAATTGTTCATGGAACAGAGAGCATTTGAGATGGGTCTTTGAGGATGAGTCAAATTTTGATAGGCTGAGATGGGTAAGGAAAGGACGACTTCCCAGTGGCAGGTGCTCAGTAACTATGCAGAAATAGAAATGTACGCAGCATATTTAGGGAATGGTAAGTAGTTCAGTTTGGCTAAAACATGAGGATGTAGGGAATAATCTAAGATGGCTCTGGAGAGTAGGTGAAGGGTCATGGCTTTGGAGGGTCTTGAATGCTGGAGTGAGGAGCATCTTTTTTTCCCTATAAACCAGATGTGGCCAATGGCATAAATACAGCTGTATTTATGATGGTGAAAAAATAAAAGACAGGAGGTGGGAGGCCACTCCATTGAAAGTCTCCATAAATCCAACCCTAATATGAATCATTTCTCTCCATAGCCCCTCACCCAGGCGATTCCCTGTAACTTTGCCAATCCTAAAAGAAAATGTGGGTGTCATAAATCCCAGAATGGAGCCCCAAGCAGTTGAATCTTTTAATCAGGGACATTAATCCTATGTAGCTTATTTTATTTTTCAGTCCTGAATGGACAGTTTACAGAGAAAGTTAAAAAAAAAAAAAAGCTAGGAAAGGCTATGGAATATAGCTTAACTGGGGTTTGAAAGGAGCAACCAGATTTATGCAGGAGCTCTCTGGAGGCTGACTGCAGCAGGCAGGGCTGGACAGAGATGCCCACGACCATTGCTGCTCCCCAGCCATCTGCTGGATTGCAGAGTGCAGAGCTGCAGGCATTGGAGACACTCAGGGTGAAACTTACAAAGCAATCCATTATTAAAAAAAAAATCATCATATGGAATTTCTGTACCTTTGTTTTCTTCTTCTGTTTGTGGCCAGAGGATCAGTTAATGTTCTTGAACTTCACTTACTAAGCCTCAGTGAGAAAAGACACTGCCAATTCTAGGGGCATGCAGAGCCCAGCACTGGGGCTAAGCTTTCACTGCCACACAGATCAGTGCCCATCTTGGGGATTTCTCACTGGTGATGACAGCCTGAGCTCCTGCATACTTAAACGTGGTTTGATTGAATTTTTGATATCCCCTTAGTATATCAAGTTTCAAACAAATGTTTTAGTGGCAGCCTTCGTTTTGAAAAACTATTTTTCTCCTCTGGAAAGAAAATCCTTTGTAGATCTTTTTTTGGGAGATCTCTTCTCTAATAGCACAAGATTGCAGGGTCTAGGTTAGAGTCAAAAGTTGAAATACAAATTTTTCATTCAGATTACAAGTTATCAGTTAGGGATATATTTTATATAGATTTAAAAACAGAAACTTCTGCTTTAAAAATCAAGAAGACAAACAATTTCTGGGTTTTTATCCTAAAGAAATGATTTAAAATGTGTCAAGATTGAAGTACAAGACAGATACATTGTTTATGAGAGAAAAATTCAAAGCCATGAAAATTCAAAGTCCGACAATAAGAGATCAACTAAACAGTCTGTGTTATCTCACTATAAGGTAATAGTATGCAGCCTTTACAAATGAAAAAATAAGACTAGTGTTGAATAATAATGAATATTAAAGTACTTACCAGAGTCATTCCACCTTATTCTTTTGTGGTCTTATGAATAAATAAATAAACTGTTATTAAGAATCCACTTTGGCTTAGCACCTAACAATGATACTAGAGATTTGTTATTTAATCTCAATAATTATGTTTTGATATATGGGTTCTTAAAACTTTTTTAAAGAGGAGGTAAGAAAGTATGTATAGATAAAGATCATTTCATGTGTAAATTATTAGAAACCCTGATCAAACAAGCAAGTACAAAGAGAAATTCAGTAGCTCATGTAACTAGAAAGTCTAGAGTGTGTGACTTCAGCTATGGTCAAATCCAGGTCCTTGTTCTTATCTGCTTTTTTTTGTCTCTGTCCGGCTTTTTTCCTCTCCATATCTAGGAACTGTTTATCTCTGCTCAGTTTTATTGTCTAGGGACTTCCACGTCATGTGCAATGTGGCCACCAACCAGACTCACATCTTGCTAGCCTAACAATTCCAGAAGAAGAACTTTTCTCCCCAGATAAAGCCCAGAGGGTTGACAGTCCAGCAGGACTCTGTAAGAGAGAGAGGGCTGGCTATTCCAAAGAAGGAAGCCAGCTGGCAGAAAAAGTGTCTGCTATTATGTTATCCCTCTACCCCCATTCTTGTTTAAGACATTTCCTCAGTCAAAAATCTCTCCTTTCCATCCAGCTAGTTTCTATTCTTTGTTAAGTCTCATGGACTCCATAAACTTTCTTTGACCATGCAAGACAATAACATAGGCTCTTTCCTGTTGATTCCTATATGATGTCTCTGTTACGGGAATTAATGAACATACTTCTTTTGTGCTTTTATACCCTGCTATGTCTTTGTCTTCTGTTATTAACTTGACTATCAGCTCCAGCATGGCCACTCTTGGATTTTCATTTTCCTCCTTTCAGGTAAAGATGAGTTGGTGGCCCAGCATGGTGGGGAAGAACAAGTCTCTGGAGGCTCACTGAACAAGTTACCCAATCTTTGTAAATCTGATTCAATGTCTATAAAATGGGCACAGAATACCTGCCTTAAGGTATTTGGAGAATTATACAAAATTACTTCTATCTACTTCTGGCCAAGACAGAGGCATAGGTAGACACACTGTGCCTCCTTGCACAACCAAATTAAGGACAACAACAAATTTTAAAACAAAAAACAACCAGAACTGACAGAAAATCAAACTATATGGAAGTCTGACAATCAAGGAGTTAAAGACAAAACATTCATCCAGACCGGTAAGAGGGGTGGAGATGGGCAGCTGGGTGGAGAGGACTCACAGCGAGGCGGCAGCTGGGGACTGAACTGACCCACACTCATGTGCAGATAAACCGAGAGGAACAACTGGGGAGCGAGATAGACCACGCAACCCAGAGCTCCTGCTCAGGGAAATAAAGCCTCAGGGCCTCTGATTGAAAACTTTTTTGGGGTTGAGGTGACAGTGGGAGAAACTCCCAGCCTCACAGGAGAACTCGTTGGAGAGACCCACAGGGTCCTAGAGCGTACACAAACCCACTCACCTGGGAATCAGTGCCAGAGGGGCCCAATTTGACTGTGGGTAGTGGGAAAAGTCACTGAAAACTGGCAGAAAGTGGAGCGGGTGGCATTGTTCCCTCTCGGACCCCTCCCCGACAAACAGTGTCACAACGCAGCGACGTGGCTGCCCTGCCCTAGTGAATACCTAAGGCTCTGCCCTGCCCTGGTGAGTACCTAAGGCTCTGCCCTTACTATGTAACAAGTGTGCCAAGACAACAAAAATGGCAGAAGTGAAAGAGCAGATCAAAGTTCCAGAAAAAAATACAACTAAGGAATGAAGAGATAGCCAACCTATCAGATGCACCATTCAAAACACTGGTAATCAGGATGCTCACACACTTAGTGGAATTTGGTCACAAATTAGATGAACAAATGAAGGCTACAATAAGGGACATGCAGGAAAATGTACAGGGAACCAAAAGTGAGGGGAAGAAAACCGGGACTCATATCAATGGTGTGGACCAGAAGAAAGAAAGAAACATTCAACCAGAACACAATGAAGAAACAAGAATTAAAAAAAAATGAGGAGAGGCTTAGGAACCTCCAGGATGTTTTTAAATGTTCCAACATCTGAATCATAGGGGTGCCAGAAGGAGAAGAGGAAGACCAAGAAGTTGAAAACTTATTTGAACAAATAATGAAGGAGAACTTCCCTACTTTGGCCAAGGAAATAGACTTCCAGGGAGTCCAGGAAGCTCAGAGAGTCCCAAAGAAGTTGGACCCAAGGAGGAACACACCAAGGCACATCATAATTACATTACCCAAGATTAAAGAGAAGGAGAGAATCTTAAAAGCAGCAAGAGAAAAGGAGACAGTAACCTACAAAGGAGTGCCCATAAGCCTGTCAGCTGATTTCTCAAAAGAAACCTTGCAGGCAAGAAGGGGCTGGCTAGAAGTATTCCAAGTCATGAAAGGCAAGGACCTACATCCAAGATTACTTTATCCAGCAAAGCTTTCATTTAGAATAGAAGGGCAGATAAACTGCTTCCCAGACAAGGTCAAGTTCAAGGAGTTCATCATCACCAAGCCCTTATTATATGAAATGTTAAAGGGACTTATCTAAGAAAAAGAAGATCAAAAATAGGAACAGTAAAACGATGACAAACTCAGTTATTAACAACTGAACCTAAAACAAAAACAAACTAAGCAAACAACTAGAACAGGAACAGAATCACAGAAATGGAGATCACACAGAGGGTTATCATCAGGGGAGTGGGTGGGGAGAGAGGGGAAAAAGGTACAGGGAATAAAAAGCATAAATGGTAGGTAGAAGATAGACAGGGGGAGGTTAAGAATAGTACAGGAAATGTAGAAGCCAAAGAACTCATATATGACCCATGGACATGAACTAAAGAGGGGGAATGCGGGTGGGAATGGGTGTGCAGGGCGGAGGGGAATAAAGGGGGGAGGAATGGGACAATGTAATGGCATAACCAATAAAATATACTAAAAACTACTTCTATCTTATTTAATCTCTGGCCTGTACAAAGTGCTCAAGAGTAAATGAAAGCTGAAACAACGGCATTTAACCCCCTTTCACCTCCCTCAACTGCAACTTTCCTAAGTTCTTTTCCTGCTCTGATTTTTTTCTGGGTTGTCAGTATCTATATACTTTTCTGCCCATAGGTGTGGCTAGTCAATTTGCCAGTGAATCACTAGGCCTCAAATAAAACCCATAGCAATTCAACCTTAGCCGTTTATTTCTTGAGACAGTATATGAATCAATTAGATATTTCTTAGACATTTCTGAACATGGTGGCAGATTCAAAGTTTCCTGTCCCAAAGGCAGGTGGTTGAGGGAAGGTGAGAACATATCTTGGCTGAGCTCTTAGGTATTCCCCAAAACTATGTCCTTCACAAGGAATCCAAGACAGTTTTACGTGAGTCACTACCTCCATGTTACCTGGGCAAATTTTAAAGCACTTTCTTGTCTGGCTCCATAGCTGTGATTTGGGTCCTGCTAATAAGCAATGGAACTGGAGATGCTCAGCTGAGAGAAAAGGCTAAGAGGGCTGCAAAAAATCCGAGCTCTGAATTTTGTGCCAATTATTTGAAAGTTAAACGAACTATGGGTCTTAGACCAAGACATCCTCAAATTGCTGAGGGCCCCAGCGAATCTGAAGCTGCATGTGTGAGTGTCTGCTTGTTGTTGAACCAAAGACATAAACTTAGTAAACAGTAAGGGTATTTTTGCCATCTTGGGTGAGGGCTGGAGTGGGGAATATCTCACCACTTTCAAAACCTGATAGGAGGAGGAGGAACGTCTGAACCAGTTTCTCAGTTGGATGCCTCTGAACAGTCATATTTTCCAGTTTCTTCCTGTTACACAATTGTGCTCTTTATACTCTTCTGCTATTTTCAGATTTGACAGTTGATAAGGGACTGAAGTTCCTGTTCTTTGTAGCCTGGTTAATTTAATGAAGCTGTGTTCAGTCCCCTCTTTCCCTAAAGTATGAAATCTGAATGCCAGAATGGAGGCAGGGGAGCTGAAGGGAGGGAACTGATTTATGAGGGACAGTGTGAGGGGACATTGTGGGGCTGATTGCATTTGTGTGTAATGAAAGAAGCTTATGCTGAGTTTGAGACTCAAAGATAAAAAATAAAATAAAGAGTGTTTGATGTTAACCATGCAACAAGCCTTCCAAAGCATTTTTGAAGATGAGAAAGTCAATGGAGTTTGTACTTATCCACTTGTTTTTCAGTCAGTCTGTTCATTGAGATTAATAAATACCAGCTGCATTAAAGAAGCACAGTACGGACCCCAGGTAGATAATAATATCAGGCTGATAAAAATAATGGCTCAAATAAATGAGCACCTGCTGTGTGCTCAGTGTAGTTCTAACTTTTTAGGTGCAAAAACTCATTTAATATGATCAGAAATTTACAAGTTAGGAACCATTGTTATCTCTGTTTCAGAGGCAAGACCACTCAGAAATGGAAGCACAGAGTGATTCTATAACCTGTCCAATGTCACACAGGTGATATGTGGTGGTATTCAGATTTGGACCCAAGTGGTCTGGATACAGAGCCTGAACCCTTAACCACTGGCCTCTACTGTCTGTCCATGACAGATTTTGCTCCCCTTTCCCCACAGGTAATAGGAATAGAGCAGGTCTTATGAGGCTAGGAGCCAGGTCTTATTTTGCTATGTGTTCTTTTTAAAAAAAAGATTTTATTTATTTTTAGAGAGAAAGGAAAGGATGGAGAAAGAGAAGGAGAGAAACATAGTGTGGTTGCCTCTTGTGCACCCACTACCAGGGACCTGACCTACAACCCAGGCATGTGCCCTGACTGGGAATCAAACCAGCAACTCTTTGGTTAGCAAGTCACACTCAGTCCACTGAGCCATACCAGCCAACGTGTTGCTATGTGTTCTTGGTGCCTAGCATAGGGCCTGGGCCCAGTGGTGCCTAAATAGCCATGATCATTCCTCTTGAATCTGAGGAAGAGCTTTGCCTTTAATTGAAAAAGAAGTGCCACATAAACTTGTTTGATTGGAAAGCAAAAAGTAAGAAGCAATAATGTCTGAGGGTACTATAAAAACAATATAAGACAAATTAAAAAAATTATTGATAGCTATTAATTAAATAAGAAAATGTCTTTGCCCCTTTCCTTCCCAACTTGATACCATTTTAGGAGTCTTGCTGAAATGACTTATAGCCCTGAGTTTAAAGTACTTTCCTGAATTGCTTGGCAATATTCACATTGGCTCAAATTTCATAATTGAAGGTGGAGTCAGGAGCAGTATAGAAGTTCTCAAAGTCTTCTGGGAAAATACCAGAGTTCTTTCAGGCATGATATCTAAAATTGGTTAAAAAATTGGGATTGGCAGCATTTCCCTCTCCAGTATGTGAGCTAGATCACAAGGCAGAGCTTTGGAACAAAGGTCATACAACTGAGAGGTTTTGGTTGTGTGTGTCTGTGCATGTGTTGGGGATAGAGGGAACAAAGAAGATGGAGAACATGGAGGGTGGGAGCTGAGACCTAGATGTGAGATACATAGACCAAGAGAAATAAACACAAGGAGAGGTAGAGAGTTCCCTATAAGTGGAAGAATTCAGAAAAAAAAAAGAAGCAATTTCTGAGATGAGGCCAGATAGACCTGAATTGCCTATGGAACAAGTAACTTAAATGTTTTCAGCCTCATTTACTTCATCTCAAGAATGAGAATTAAACACCAAATTCAGCCCTGACCAGCATGGCTCAGTTAGTTGGGCATTGTCCCACAAAGCAAAAGGTCATGGTTTGATTCCCGGTCAGGGTACATGCCTGGCTTGCAGGTTTGGTCCCCAGTTAGGATGCCTATGAGAAGCAACTGATCAGTGTCTCACATCAATGTTTCTTTCCTTCTCTTTCTCCCTCCATACCCCTCTCTCTAAAAAATAAAAAAATAATAATAAAAACACCAAATTCAAAATGTTAGCTTAAGGATTTAAAGAGAAGACATGTGCAGTGTCTGGCATACAGTAGGTACTCAATAACTGCTGGTTGTTGGTGTAAATCACAGGTTTCTCATCCTCAGCACTGTTGACATTTTGGGCTGGATAATTCTTTGTTGGAGGTATTCCTGTGCATGGTGGAAGGCTTAGCCACACACCTGGCCTCTACTCCCTAGATGCCAGCAATATTTGTCTAGTACTGACAATCAAAAATGTCTCCAGACATTGCTTGCCGAGTGTCACCACCACCAGCTGAGAATCACTGGTTTATGTAAGAAAAGGAGCATGGTTTCCCCTAGGTATGCTGGGCCATGGAGTAGGCACATTTCACATTTCATGGTGCTTAAAATGAGCAAAGAAACACACAGGAAAGATATTTGGGACTTCGCTATGTTTCCACTAGGTCCTGATTTTTTTCTGACTGAATGATGAGTTCCCTGGAATAAGAGGGAATCTGACAAAGACAAATGGAGTTCAGACAGAAACTCTCCACTTGTCCTCTGACCCATGGTTCCAACAGGATGAGAAAGAGCACTAGGTCTCTGAAAAAATCACACTAATCCCATAAGCAGTTCACTACCTTGACTAAGGTTGTTGTACTCACTACAGCACATCTCTCTGTTTAACTAGTTGTTTAGAGAAACATGGTGCCAAATGGGGTGGAAATTAGCCTTCATTTAAATTGTAATTAAGAATCTGCTAATCATAAAGATGCTGGAAAAGGCTGAGGATGTAAAATCTGATAAAACACGTAGGTGGCTTTTTTCATTTAGCATAATATTCTCCAATTCCACCCATGTAAAAATGATTTAAAAAAATATTAGATGGTAGGCTGGGAACACTTTAAATGGGTTAGTTTATTTGTCTTCATTTGTGGTGCCAATTCTGGAAAAAATGTATTTGTTGATGTAAAATGCATAGTAGTTTAGATTAAAAATTCACTTAACGTTAAGTACATACCCTTTTGTAATGTCAACAGTTCTTTTTTCAAAGAGTGAGGAGGTGGATACACATACACACAATATCACAAGCCAAGTGTCAGATTCTGACAGGCATGAATGCCTATGACTAATAAGATATATAGTTTGGGGGCTTCAAATGATGTAATTATTCTTAGCATCAGATACACTGTACCTGGAGCAGAACTACAAACCCAATTTCCTCCACTCCTCTTCTCGCCAATCCTTTTAGATGCTCTGGTGTTGTCCTTAGTATCAATATACCAACTGGAACCTGGGGAGGGAGTGCCCTGGCTTCTAGCATGGTACACTTCCTTCTCTAGATTATCAGAGCCCATCTACATACTTCTAGCAGGTCATTCGTAGCAGAGTCATAATTGTTAAATCATCAATATCTACATGTTGCTTGGCCTGTGGAAAAGTACTCTTAGTAAAGTACATTTAGACATGAAGTAAAACTGACATGATGAGAGAGAGAGGAAGTGAGAGAGAAAGAGAGAGAGAGAGAGAGAGAAGGGAGAGAAGAGGAGGACAAGAGTTGAGAGGAAGAAGGAAGAAGAGTGGAAAGGGGAAATTTCTTCAGCATTTTACTATAGGGAACCTATCTATGTGTGATGTGATCTAGTGGCTCAGCTCTGGTTCTGAACGCAGACAGACATGCAGATGCATGCGGTGTGCAGAGAACATCCATGAATAGGTTTCCTATGGGGAATCAGGCCTGCATTGTACCTAGGCCGCTTTGAGACTTGCTTTTGCTAAAAACTCCCTCACCCTGAATTAAGGAAACAAATGTTTACGGCATATCTTTAAAGTAACTTCCTAAAATCTATGCTAAACCTCTCAAGTTTGAGTATAACCAGTTCAACCTCTTTTCCCTTTACATTTGCAAAAGACCTTTATCTTGAAGAGATTAGCAACATTCTTTCTTTTATTATGGTAACCACCTAAAGTGAACCTGTGCATAGTTAATAAGAACCATCCTGGATGTAATGTACCTAGAGTGTCAATAAAAGCCTGCCCAGGCGAGGGGTCCAGGCCCACTTTCTCTCTCTAGAGTGGCCACATAGGCTGGCCCTCTCTCACACTCTCTCACCCTCTCCCTGGCCCTCTCTCACCCTCACTCTCTCTCTCCGGCTCTCTCTGTGGGAGAGTGGCCATGCAAGCCCTAGCAGTCTCTCACTTAGAGAGTGGCTCGAATCCCTTTTTCTCCAAAGATTCCTTTAGTCTGTGTGAATTTGTTCATCACTTGTCTGGGGATATAGGACAAGCATTCTACAACAACACACAGTCCTGCTGGACGGGACCACGACATTTTACAAAAAGCTCAGAGAATACAAAATCTGATTTCCTTCTTTGATCACAGCCAAGTAAAGATGCAGTTGATAGCTAGAAATTAGCATTTGATTCTTTGAGCATCTATCTCTGTGCCTGCCTCTTATTTTCCTCCCTTAGTGATGGTCTTAGCCTGTATTTGAAAATGAGGAGCCTTGTTTTGTTTGGGGAGTTAAAAATCCACCTTCCAATGATCTAATGGAGTGGAGCTCCAAGAACGGAAATTTAATTAGATGCTCAATTTAGTAACTGTGATCTTAGAAGTAGTTCTGAGTCGAGCTCTATCCTTGGAGAACCTGAGGGAGGAGGTGCATGGAGTTGGGGGGACTGGAGTAGAATTGTGAGGCCTACACTCAGTTAAAGGAGGATGGCTGCACTTTCCCTCCATGGGGCTAAGGTATCACCCAGTAACAGGCAGGAGGATAATTAAGATTAATGACAACAGTACTGTTACAATTAAATTCCATTAATTTATCACTTCCTGTGCCTTTCCCTGTGCAAAGTGCTTTACAGGCATTAACTCTTCCTTTGCTTTTGGTAGCCCTGTGAAGTTGTGTATTATTATTAACTTCATTCTACAGATGAAGCAACAGGCTTCCAACTGTGAAATAGTAAGTCATACAGAGGATTAAAATCCAGGACTCAGAGCTTAGCTGCTGCCCTTGAGATCATTAGCCTGAGAGTTTGAGCCCATGCTCTGTAGTTCACTTGTTCTCTGACCACAGGTAGGCTTTCTCATCTCCCAAGGTCTCATTTCCCAATGCCTGTGAGCCATAAAGATGAGTTAAAGGAATCTGGGGCTGATTCTGGTGGTTCTGCTCTCTCAGGATTATTTTGAGGCTGGACAGGAAAGATGAATAGATTTGGAATGCATGGGGCATGAAGCAAATGTGAGCCACCATACCCTGCATACCTGCAAGAATAAACACTTCTCGTCCCATACAATGCCTTTGGTCATCCTGTCTCCTTTATGGGAAAAGCAGAGTTTGAATAACACAGCTACTTTCTTCTCCACAATATCTTAAGGTGAATATGGATTCTTCTTAACTGCTAGAGTAGTTACATTACACCAAAACTGTCATGACAAGGACTCACCAAAATGTGGGATGGTATTTATTATATACTCATTGTTAGAGCATTCTGTCAGCCCTGTAAGATATTTTTTAAAACTTACTTTACATGAATATAAAAAAATAAACCTACTGTGACATAAAATCTGAAAATGGCTCAGGATATCCTTTCACAGAAATCTAAGCAGGAGATTGGCTTTAAAACTGTACACTAAGGAACATGACAAAATTATGTAACCAGATATGACATTTCAATTCCACAATTATGCACCATTCAGGTGGCCTTTCTTTTTCCTGAGAACCGAAGTGTACTCATCGGTACAAAAGGGACTTACTGCAGTATGTACAGTGACTGGCTAATACTTTTGGCCTGATTTTCTAACTATTGTGTCATTCAGCATCAGTAACATTAAGTTACTTCCAACGACATTTAGATCTTTACTCAAAGATATATGATATCATCTTGTTAAGCGTATTAAGTAGAAAAAATATTTTTAAAAATAGCTATTGATAAGCTTGGCTCCAGTCTGTCTGTAATTGCTCATAACTGCTTGCAAATGTGTAGAAATCAGTCCTTGTAATTTCTGATTTATAGTACACATTGATCCTGGGCATTTCTAAAGCTTGTTTTTTTTTGTATTTTTTCTTAATCATGGATGTCTTCTCTGTGCAACACAGTAAATTGTAACACAAGCAGGAAATTCTAGTTATCTTAGCATCATCCATAGCTCCACGTGGATTTTGTAGGCAAGTAAAAATACCCCTATAACCATCAAATGTGAAGAAGAGTCTAGGGGTTCTAGTGCTTGGTTTCTCTATATCCATAGGTACAGAGTATAGGAGCAGTCTAGGTATATAAACCAATTTGTCTCAGCCACTCCCACCCCCTCTAACTTGAGAGCACATTGCCTATCAGGATTTTGGATCATCTTTCATGATGGTTACGAATTTGGGCACTGGATTTGGAGATATCTGGGCTCTAACTCTTTACCCTCTAACTATTAGTGATGGATGTGACCTAGGAGAGTTGTATTATATCTCTGAGCCTCCCTTTCCTCATTCATAAATGTGAATAATAGTATAAGCTACAGTTGTTGTAAGTATTAAATCAGCTTGTCACAGTAGAAACTCAATCAAAGCCAGTTGATATTATTGTTGTTCTATCAACACTATGAATATCCTCATCACTTTCCTACATATTGATCTTATTTGTACATGATCTGTAATGTCATGTAGAGCCAGAAAAGAAATTAATTTTTAGCTTATAAGGATACCTGACTTTAAACTGTTTGTATTAGTTCATGTTAGCATCATATGGTAAATTTGTTGTTTCAGACCAAGTTTACTTGACTTAGAGAATTGGGAATTACAGAAAAAAAAAATGGATGTTTTGTTAAAAGCAAAGCAACAACAAAAAGGAATAGATAATAACAAGAAGAGAAACACACAAGTAATGATTAGTAGCCATCTTTGTGAATCAATAGGATTAGTTCATATTGTTAAAATATGAATCAATGCTTTCTAGTTTTTAAGATTGTTCTTATGTATGAACCACCTTTTCCTGATCTTGCTCACACTGTGGATTTGCTTTAACCTACTAACTCATAATTAAAAGTGGATATAAGAGCCCACCCTTGTTCCTCCAATCACGGCCTTATCACAGTGGGATTAGAATGGATAAGGCTCGCCTTCTGCAGCTGCAATGACATCACTGGTCCTCCACATTCATTCTGCCTCTGTGACTCTTAGGACTCAGGCTCATTTTTAAATTCACTTTTATCTGCTAAGTTTCACTGAGATTGTCCTTTCCTATGACTAGAATTAAAGCAAAATCTACCCAATATAGTACAAAATTCAGGATTTCATTTTATCCTGTGATGAGGAAGACTATGCAGAAATTAAGTAGCATGCCTTCACAAGATTATTTCATAGGAATAGAATGTAGTTTTATATAACAAAATAGATCTTTTTCCACTTAATGGGCAAACTAGATGAGCCAATTTCTTCTCTCTAGAAAACTAGAATTCTGTGAGAGTGTCTATGAGTCCCCAGGAATGGATGCAAGTATAGTGGTTTTATGGTATCTATATATCTCTCTCTCTTTATATATGTCAATCTGTTTTGTGTGTCCATCTGCACAGCACAAGAAGAATGAACC
>VMDR010025773.1:0-14323 GCA_007922815.1 Macrotus californicus
AGAGAGGAATGTTAATATCTCCAAGTAAAACTGTGGATTATAGATTTCTCCTTTCAGTTCTATCAGGTTTTGCTTCATGGATTTTGAAGCTCTGTCTTTTGGGTGATACATGTTTAGGGTTGTTGTGTCTTTGGAGAACTGACTTCTTTATAATTTTACAGTATTCCTTTCTATGTCTGATAATATTCCTTGTTCTGAGGTCTACTTCGTACGATATTAATATAGTGACTCTGGTTTATTTTGGTTAGTGTTTGCATGGCATATTTTTCTACCTTTGCTCTTTTAACCTATTCCTGTCTATATTTCAAGTGAGTCTCTTGTAAATAGCATATTGTTGGGACTTGCTTTAAAAAAATTTAATCTGACCATCTCTGTCTTTGAATTTGTGTGTTTAGACCATTCACATTTCATGTAATTACTGATATGTTTAGACTAAAAATCTACGACCTTGTCAGCTGTGTTTATTTGCTTCATCTTATCTGAGTAGGATGAATGCCTGGGAACCGGATTGCTGGGAGTGTAAAACATTCTGTAGAAGCGCTTTATTGAATGTTGCCAAACTGTCTTCTAGAAAAGCAGCATCAATTAACCTGCCCATTAGCTAATATGAGAGTGTTCATGATTGCAGCGTTGGGACTCTGGGCAAAGCTGCCTCCGTGGCATGAGTTTTCCCTCACTGCAGACTCCCTGTGCTTGGAAATGCTGAATACTGACCCAGGGTTTCCTGGTTTCTGTCTCTGGCCAGATCGCTCTGCGTGAACACAGCCAGCAAGAGTACCACGTGTTCTTCCAATGGCTGATTAAGATATCAAGAGGGCATTTGACATTGCCTGTCCTAGCAGTTCAAAACCAATTGTAAGGCCCAGAGCAACCACGTTGACACAACCCTAATAGCTCCAATTGGACATGATGGAGATTACTTTCTGATCAAGGCAACTTCTCATTATTGTCCTGGCCAACACATAACTGAAACAATCTTTGAATATTTTCGGTAGTGGGAGGATCTTGTGGTTTGGGCTTTTAATTCCAATTAAAATATTGCATGCTTTATAAAGCAGCTGCTATTTAAACTGCCAATAATATTTAACATGAATTTACTTGCCATTCCCTATCCACATACTGTATAATTTATAACACTAAGCTCTTTCAATACTCCAAAATGCCAGATAAACTTTTCTCATTTGCCCTTAATTTGGTCACGCAGGATAATACCAACATCTGAAGGCTCTTTAAACTGCTCTTTAAAATGCATTCCTGCGAGTGCCACCCCTGCCCCCTCTGCTCCTTGTCGTCATCCATAATTATTTCCAATCCAAAGCAGCCCTTAATGCACTTATTAATCTGGCATTCTCGTCAGTGGGAAGCACATTCAGCTCTATTAATTTTTAAAAACCCCCCTTTTTATAGGGGCCTGCAGATGCTTGGCTATTACTGAAAAGCTATTAGAAGTTAACACCTTTCTCTCCCCGGAGACTGGCATCATCCTAGGCCTCCAAATGCCACCCTGTTTTACATTCTCAGCTGCTAAGATGAAGTATTAGAGATTTTTTTCCTCCTTTTTGCTTCAGGATTGGTAATGCTATTATTAGCTAATGGCAGAATTCTGCCTGGCCGGTGGACTACCTGGGCTAAGAAACCTGTAGTTTTAGATTTCTTGACCTTCTGTGCATGCATAATTCCAGAATGTCTGTGCCTCCAGGTGAAGGAGACAGGATGGGCCTCCTGAAGGGAGAGAGAGAGAGAGAGAGAGAGAGAGAGAGAGAGAGAAGGATTAGTCCTCTCTCTCTCCGCAGTGGGCCCTTCCACTTGGGTTCCTCCCGAGGGCTATTCCAAGCACCATGAAAACATCAGAAAATGGCTGAGGCTCTTGTGTAATGAAAAAATTGCACAGGGACACAGAATGACAGCTCTTGGCTTTGGGAGTCTGATTGATGCACAGGGGCCTGGGTGGGGAACAGGGGAGGACGCTCACAAGCAATTTGCCATGATCCCTGGCTCTGCTTCCAGGTTACCTGCTGGGAAGCAGGAGGGACAGGGAGGCCAAGCTCTCAGAAATGGTTGCGTCTTAGAAACTGTCACAGCTGGGATCCCCAGTGAGGAGGGAATTGAAGGACACCCATTCCAGAAATCAGAATCTTCAGCTGAGGTTCCTGGGTTCTGGGCTCAACCTCAAACAGGCAGATTTGGCTGCAAATGCACCAGATTAACAGGATGCTGATGGTGCTTGTTTGGTCTTGTGGGTTCCCCCCAGCCTCCTCCACACTGGTATTTGAGGGAAACAGAGGCCAGGAGACAACATTGGTGATACTGAAGGAGAGGCTGCGGCTCACCCTGATGGCAGCTCTTCCCAGGACCATCTCTGCCAGGGTGTACAAGCCATGGCTCCCACCCACCAAGGCTGGACCTCTGACCATGAGCCCCCCGCCCTGCTTTCCCGAAGCCTGGCCATGGACCCCATCTATCTCACCTATAGATAATTTCCTTAGACAACGGTCCATTAGAATATTTGTAGCCACAGTCCTGGGGAAGACATTATTAGCCCCAGTTTATAGATGAGGAAACTGAGGCTCCAAAAAGAGAAATCATTTCCTGAGGTCACACTTGGACAAGGACAGGGCTCAGCCCCAGCCTCGCTGCTGCCGGGGTCTGTGCTGCTTCTGCTCCAACACCTGCTTCAGAGGCTCTGGTGGTTTGATGGGGTTCCTGAGTCTTCACCAGCATGAATAACCAGGAAGGACACCACCCCGGTTAGTTCAAGTTGCCATTGCTGGTCACTGTGTGGACATCTCAATCATGACTGATTTCCTGAAGAAATTTTTCAAGGTACTTTTTTAAATATTAAAAAAAATCTAGAAAAGGG
Organism: Macrotus californicus; assembly: GCA_007922815.1. Classification (NCBI taxonomy): domain Eukaryota; kingdom Metazoa; phylum Chordata; class Mammalia; order Chiroptera; family Phyllostomidae; genus Macrotus; species Macrotus californicus. The sequence continues at coordinate 2,861 of VMDR010025773.1, forward strand.
TTAAGATGTGGAACAGTAGCCCAAGAATAGAAATAACTCATGACAGAACTGTTCTAATATAAGACTTCAAAACAATACTAGTTTTCATAACATTATAGAGACTTTTTTGCTAGCTGTTCTGTTTTTTTCCAGGGTGCCTCAAATAAATGCAGTTTGTTTTACCTCAAGTTACAAGACATTGTTTGTAATGTAAAACCCTCACTCAACTAATTTCAAAGATTGCAGATTAACTGCGATGATGCTAAAATAAGTACACTAATATGTAAAAATAACTACAATAATGCCCTCGTCGTCGGTTCCCACTTCCTGAGAGCCTGTGTAGCACTCACAGGTGCATGCTTCCGTCTGGGAGGCTCTGAGAGGTTAAGGAACTCTCCCAGCATTCCAGAGCGCAAGTTGAAAGGATCTAGGCCTTTTAATTCATTTCTGATACACGTATTGTTGCAAACTTTGTTTATTTTAGAAGACAGTCACTTGATAATAGCTATTAAGAATAAATAAGAGCGTTGGCTGGTGTGGCTCAGTGAATTGAGTGCCAGCCTGTAAACCAAAGGGTTGCCGGTTCGATTCCCAGTCAGGGCACCTGCCTGGGTTGCGGGCCAGGTTCCCAGTTGGGGGTGTGTGGTTTGGGAGGCAACCACACCCTGATGTTTTTCTCCCTCCCTTTCTTTAAAAATAAATAAATAACATCTAAAAGTCATTTAAAAACTCACTTAAAAAAGAAAAGAATAAATAAGCATATACCCTTGGCCCTGCAATGCTCCGTGAGAGAATCTAATCTACAAGTAGTTTGACCTCTGGGTTTTCTGCCCCAAAGGCAGACATGTAAAGATGTTTTTCTCCGGTGTTATTTGTCATGGCAAAACCAAATAAAGTGGGGGGGTAGGGGGAAGAAGGACAACAATTTAAAAGTCCATTACATAAATAACAATGGATGAATAAATTAGACTGTTGATGTGGAGTGGTCTATGATACATTAAATGTCAGAAGCAAACTGGAGGGTGGTATTTATGAGTGTGATCCGATTTTAGCAAAACCAAACCAAGCCAAGCCAAAGGCTGTGCATGTGCCTGGGTCTGACCTGCATGTGTGTGCACAGGGCAGCTGCCCTCCAGGCTGTTAATGTGGGTTGTCAGTGTGGCGGGAAGATGATTAATTTTCCCTTCTACGCCTTTGGAAGCATTTACTTGCTATAGCAAGCATATAATGCTTTGTCATAAAACAAATCACAGAAAGAAAATAAGAGGAATAAAGTCACCAGGTAAAGTCAAGGCTGAGGATTTGGGCTCCCGCTTTACAGTCAGAGGAAGTGAAAAATTAGCTGTGCTCCTGTTATAGGAAAGGTTATTTCCAGGACTCCTCATTTTCAGTATGTTATGAGATTTTTTCCATTTTTAAATTGCTGGCTCCTGGTGATGTGTTCTTACACTTGGCTTTAGAAAAGAATTTACATGTTAACACAGCCCAGTAATAATATAATCACCATAATGGTGAATATTCTTCAGTTTTCATAGAGTGCTTGTCTATCAAATAATTTAATTTTTTCCCATGATTTAAGCAGCAGATATGGATGGCAGAATAGATAATAGCTAGCAAAGCAGTGGTTTGAATAAGAAAGTTGTGGCTCAACCAGAATGTGCTATCTTTCTAGTAAAGAGTCATGCTGATTTAATGTCAGATAATGCACTTGATTGAATAATATTTGTTAAAAACTGTTGAATAGATTGCTTTTTTAAAGGACTTCACTCAGACTCACTCATGCCTTCCTTATCCCTCAAGGAAGGTCCTTGTTTCAAATTACTGAGTAACTGAAATGAGCTTCATGCTTAGAATCTAAAAGTTGGAACAGAACCATCAAACTCTGTTGAGAAGGTATCTCAGAGCTCTCGGAGCCCTGGGGTAAGAGAAGAACCATGTGTGAAACCCGTGACAACATGCAGACTCATTCTTACTCTCCCTGGGGTAAGAGAAGAACCATGTGTGAAACCCGTGACAACATGCAGACTCATTCTTACTCTCCACGTTCCAGTGACTTCAATTTCTATCACAAGACCACGTCCCTTTGTGGCTCTCTCTACAGTGATTATCTTAGTAGAATTCTTCAGATGGTGGAGCTGGGACTCTCATCTACTAATTTTATCGTTTGTGTCATTTTTGAGTCTGTGTCTATTGGTTGATTTTTCTTCTTGTTTTGGGTTGTATTTCTCTGCTTCTCTGCATGCCTAACAATTTTTGATTGGATGCTAGACATTGTGAATTTGACTTTGTTGGGCACTTGATATTTTTGATATTGGGCACTTTAAGTATTTTTGAGCTCTGGCTGGTGTGGCTCAGTGGACTGAGCGCAGGCCTGCGAACCAAAGGGTCGCTGGTTTGATTCCCAGTCAGGGCACATGCTTGGGTTGCGGGCCAGGCCCCCAGTAGGGGGCATGTGAGAGGCAACCACATATTGAAGTTTCTCTCCCTCTCCTTCTCCCTCCCTTCCCCTCTCTCTAAAAAATAAATGAAATCTTTAAAAAAAAAAGTATTTTTGAGCTTGTTCTGGGACACAGATAAATTCTTTAGGGACCATTTGATCTTTTGGGGGCTTGTTTTTAAGCTTTTTTGAGGTGGGAACAGAGCAGTCTGTAGTCCAGGGGTAAGTTTTCTCCAGCACTGAGATAATACCCTTCTAGTACTCTACCTGATGTCATCGTATTATGAGGTACTACAGTCTGGCTGGTGGAAATATGATTTCTAGTCAAGTGTGAACTCTGCTGATTGTTCTGTTTAGTCCTTTCAGGTATTCACCCCACTTTTCGCGAGTAGTTTCCTTGCATGTGCACACTGATTGGTACTCAGTTTAAGACTCAAAGGGAGCAGGTCTGTGGCTCCTTTTCGTTGAAGCTGTCCTCACAGGTACTCTACCGTTGGCTTCCCCAAATTCTTAACTGTGTCTCTTCAACTCAGAGAGGCAGTTGGGCTCTGTCTGCATGTCCCCACCTTGCACTATGTCTGGAAACTCTCCACAGCAATAAGCTGGACCAATCATAGGTCTCACCTCATTTATTGTCCTTTATTTAGGGACCACTATCTATGCTGCTTATTGCCCAAGTCTGAAAAAATGTTTTTCATATCTTCTCCACTTTTTTGGTTCATGTGAGAGGGTAACTGTTCCTACTACTTCATCACAGTGGGAAGTGGAAGTCTTGGAGCAAAGACTCTTAACCTCAAAATGCCAGCTGGGTCCCTCCATCTCAGTGGGTGTTCTCCTCGTTGTCTTATAAATCTGCAGTGAAGTAGTGTCCTAGGAAAGGACAAGATGTCCTGAGATGTTTGTCCTAGGGACAAGGAGTAAGATCATATCTGCCATGTGATACCTCACAAGAGCTCCCTTAAATCACAAATCTGTCATCTTCCTGGTTAAAACTCTGCTCATTGCTCTTGTGATGAAAGCAGCATCCTGGTCCATGCCTATATCTGTAAACTCACCTCCTGTCTCTGCCCCTCACTTCCTGCCTCCAGCCAGGCTGGGTTTCTTTCCATTCTCTGACTGTGCCAACCTGCCTCTGGACCCATTCCTGGGCCTGCTCTCACCCCCAGGCTCTGGTCATCTCTCAAGTCTCAGCTGTGGTGTCACTTCCCTACACCAGCTAAGCACCTCCTAGGGGTTCTCGGAGCCCTCTGTCTTCTCCTTTGTAGCTTTTACACCCCTGTGATGACCAGAGGCCTCGTCACCCATGGGTAATCATACCTGGAAAGGCCACCTTAGACCAAATTCCTTTAACATGGGAATCGCTATTTCATGGGAAAATAGAGGGGATCTAAACAAAAAAATTGATTTAGAAAGTTCAGGAAACCAAAACTCAAATCTATAAAAATAAATTTATTTTGATCTTACCCAATGTTGAATGCTAATTCCAGCCCCATACCGAAGTTTTAGGATGAACAAAGAATAAAAGTAGGTGTTAATTTTGAGGGATGTAATTTCTATGACAAAGTTGGCGGGTGGCATGCTACAGCTTCTCTTGTTTCATGGGAAGTTGTTTACAGCAAAAAGAGTCCAGGGCTTCACAGTTTCCCTAAGGCTTTCCTTAACCACCTGACGGGGCAGTCATTTTGTTGTGGCTATCAGTTCATCACCTCTGCCAGCACCACCCCCCACGCCTTCCCCGCTTCCTGCTGTTACCTGATTGAACTGTCAGAGCCTCATCTGTCACAGGCTTGAACTGGGGTTTAAGTAGTTCTCTCATTGACCTCATAAAACCCTGGGACTTTGGTAAAGTCTTCAAATTCTCTTTGCAATTTGTTTGCATTACAATCACATCCGACTGTCAGATGACCCCGAATGCAGAGCGGTGGATCAAACATGATGACAATTCTGGGGTCCCTGAGACAGAGGCTGATGTCACACAGGTTGTGTGAATGGAAATGGATCTTGTAAGTTGTTGGTTCACTAGTGAATATTTTTCAAAGTATGGTGATGAATTTTGTTTCCCTTTATGTGCTCAAGAGTAGGAGGTCCCTGGAATTAGAAATATTCATATACTTACGGGTGTAATGTTGTGTCCTGAGCTGGACATCAGCTCCACGAGAGAGGGCCTCTGAGCCACAGTTGCCCAGAACAGGTCTGGTCCAGAGTTGGAACTTATGCAAATATTAGCTGAAAAAATAAGCAAACTATAGCGGAGCCAGGAGGCAAGGGGCCTTGGAAGAGTGGTCTCAGCTCATCAAATAATTCCACCATCAGTAGTCTGACCTTCTCAAGATCAGAAACCTACACTTTGGTGGCAACCATTGTGCTGATTTGTTGAAAGTTTTGCCTTGTTCATCAATAGTGTTTAGTAAGATGAGTACATAACCCAAATTACTGCTTTGAAGCGAAAGGCCACAGAGTGGTGTTCGTCCTCCCGAGGGCAGGAGTTTTAGAGAGGATTCTTACCCTGAACGCAGTACGGGAGTGAGATGCTGATCTGTGCTGGGGAGTGAACTCAGGAGCAGGGGAAGCTCTGGGAGAAAGTAGTGGAGACCCCCTTTGAGAGTTCTGTGTTGCTCCAACCTGGGAGGGTAGGGGATGTGTGTGTGTGTAACAAGTTCCTTGCATGGTTTTGGGAGACTCAGGCCTGCTCCTAGGAGTCTTGCTTCTCAGGCCCAGGAAGATATATATATGCAAACAATCATTTAGCCCAAGATTCTCTCTCAGAGGAAATGCAATGCTTTTGATGGTTTTCTTTACTCAGGAAAACAACACGTGAAAGTGGCTTGCTTCTGGGATATTTCAGCCCTCAGAGACTGCCTCATATGGGGCTTTCACATAAGGACCCCTGACAGCAGAGGAGAGTAGACACATGATGGGAGAAAAACATTTTTTTGATGTTTTATTAAAAAATGAATGGAAATTTTGTATTTGATTCCAAGACGAGCCCAAATATACTTTAATATAAAAATAATATCTTCCACTCACCTCCCCTAAACAAGTAAACAAAGAAATAAACCCTCCAAAATACAGTCCTTTAGGTAAAAAAATTTATGGTTCTGAAAAATTCAGCTAATGGATTCTGTGAGTTTGTGTAGACTTCAGGGAACCCCAAGGGCTTACACGGTCCAGTTTGTGAAATTCATGTTAATGACCATTTTCTGGAAAAGTGTCTATTCCCCTCACACCACCCCCTCCTGCAAACTTATTCTCAGGTGCACCAGCAACATCAGTATCTGGGTCCTCCTGAGCACTGATGATGAATTAGAAAAACAAAATCACTCCTGACTAATAGATGCTCTTTAACACTTCCAGTCCCAGTTCCAGGAGCACAACTTCATGAAACATTAGTTCTGGTCAGAGCATTTACGTGTTCATTATGATCACTTAAGAAAATAAAGAAAACCAGTATATGTTGCTTTCATTTCAATTTTCTCTCCAGGTAGCTTTAAAAAAATTATTGGGTCAGTTTCCAGATAGGTTAAATGTGAATGCTTTTTTTGTGGGGGAGGGGTTAAGCACATACTTAAGATTCACTAAGATTTTTCTTCCTGTTACGATCTGGGTTTTCTTTTCCAGAAAGCCTAGTCCCAGGTCCGTTCTTGTGTTTTCCGAAAGCCTCACGTGCCAGCAGAAAGCTCCTTCTGGATTTAGATGTTGATTATAATTTCCTTTCTTTGTATGCCAGGATTAGTTAGTTTCTTCCTGGTTGGCCTTCTCCAACTTCATATTTTAGCCTAGAATCTAATAAGCTCATAAAATGCTGAAGAAGAATTTTATGTTTATGCTCACATGTCAGATAACCAAATCTCTTGCCTCGAGGAAAGAAAACTCCAGAGACACACCTGTACGTCAGCTTGGTTCATAGAGTTTTTACTGCATTCATAGGTATTTGTTAGTAAGATTTAGAATCCTAGAATGAGACAGAACTAGAATGGGGCCTTTAATGTTCATTTAAATTGGATCGTTTAGTTGACTTTCCCCATTTTATAGGCAAAGAAAACAGAAAGGTTTAGTGACTTGCCAAAGGTCACACAGTGAATTAAAGACAGAGTCCCTGTCTTGTGACTCATTTTGGGTGACCACAATGAATAGTTAAGTTTATCAAACCACCCTAGGCTTAATGGCTTAAAGTAACAGCCACTTATGTAGGTAATGACTCTGCAGTTCAACAATTGGGCCTGGGCTTAGCAGGGTGGTTCTTCTGGACTGTGTTGGGCATGGCTGATCTTGGCAGGGCTCACTCATGTGTCTGCAGTCAGCTGGCATGCTGGCTGGGGCTGGCTTATTGATAATGGCCTCGCCCGGGATGGGTGATATGACTGAGGCTCCTCTCCACTTGGCAATCATGAGGTTCCAAGAGCAGCGAGGGAGCGACTCCTCAACGTGCAATCACTTTTTTTAAAGACTGCTTGTGTCATAATTGCTAGCGTCCTATTGGTCAAAGTAACCCACAAGGCCACGCCCAGATGAAGGGGGGTGAAAAGAGAGACAAAATAATATGTGGCCACTTTGCAATTTGCCACACATGGTGATTTTTATTTTTACATGACAGGACACCCTCCAGGCCATCTTTCTAAGTCTCACCTCTAGTTACCTCATAGGACAATATTGACATGCAGTTTTTGTGTTAAAATCATGGGCTAGCCTCATAAACTGCAGTTATTTCATTTCATCTGGTCTGGAAAACTAGTTAATGTATACCATTTCCATCCTGGAATATAATCTTAGGTGGATATACAGGATAATCAAAGAAAAAGCCATTTCTAGTGCCCTAGTTGATGATGGAAATATTCTTCAATCTTCCAAAATGTTGTTAAAAACCCCCAAAGGATCTGTGGATCTACTCCATTATTTCCTACATAGTTCCAAGGGGTCAGTTATTTCCTACGTAGCTCCAAGGGACAACAGTAGTTTTACCCTTCGTATTTTTAGGGCCATTATATGGTGTGTCCATCAATCTCATTCCCTGGGACTTCAAACCCCATTGATTCTTTTAACATTCCTGCAGAGCAGTTAGGCACAGGCTATTTGCTCCATTTTACAGATTGGGAACCAGAGGCTCAGATCCATTCTTAATGCCACCCAGGAATTTCTCTGGGCTCCATGGGTGTGAAAGCCTGTCTCAGTTTCCTTTCGCTCCATGTCTATTTTTATATCTTGGGGGGCCCATGGAGAACCACATAGACAACCCTACATCTGCTTGTAAGCTCTCTATTCTCCAGGACCACTGAGATGCTGCCATTCTGGATAGAGGGTCCCACTTTTCCTCCACTGAGAAGAGCCAGAAATGAGGTGTGAGCCCTGACCTCCTCCCTTGCTCTTAATGCTTCTGGGTTGGTCTGAATGTTGTCCCTGTCACCTTCTGTTGGGGGGTCCTTTTCTCCCACCTCCTCTCCTCCAGCTACAGTCCTTCACCTGGGATACGCATTCCATCAGAGGGATCAGGAGACATTCCCTGGAGCAGGTGACATGTGAGCTGACCCCGGAAGAGTAAGTATGATCAGCCCAGTGAAAGGCATTGGCAACAGCATGAAGCATTTTCTGGGCAAGAGGAAATGGCCATGACCACCATGAGAACTGTGTGAGTTTTTATAACCGGAGGGTAGAGTGTATGTATGCAATTGGGAGCAAGAAGAGGGAAAAGGATGGACTCTTTCCTTAACTGGGCCCACCACAGCCTGGTTCCCTCTTAAGGGAAAAGTCACTGGCTGGTGGGAATAAGTCTACATCTTGCTAGCCAGGGTCCAAAGTTCATGGCCACCTGGTCCTTTCCTCCAGCTGGGACTGATGGGCACATCTGCTCTAATGCACTTGAAAACCCGGGTGTGGTGCAATGAGGGTCTTTGCTGGATCACTGGAAGCAGGTTGTGAGGATGCCAGGGCCGCACCAGTCGGCATCTCCCCTCTCAGATCTGAGCGCCTGCGAGACTTGTGCTTCCTCTGAGGAAGAGCCGCGTTTTGTTGGGCTGACTTGTTTTAATCTGGTGGACACCATGCATAGTTAGGCTGCAACCGATTATAGACCCCTTTTTTCTTTGCATGCTGGGAAGCTCGGGTATAACTGTTGTCCTAACGTATTTTAAACGGTGTATATCACTTTTTGACTTTTATAAGTATAAACATTATAATAATTTTAAAATTTCAATCATATAGCCATGTATAAAAGAGAATTTTTTTGTTTAATTTTATTTTTTCCAGTTTAAATATCACTCCAAATTTTACCATTAGGTAAAAAATATCCAAAATAATATTCTATGTTTGTGTGTATGGACTTATCTTTATATATATCAGTATCCATTAGTGGACTTCCACACATCTATTTATTTACTTAGCTATCTAGATGTATCCAAGTCCGTTCATGAGAAAGAAATTATATCAATTATGCATGTTACTTTTAACATAAAGTCATAATCGATGTGCCCTGAATTTAAAAAAGATCAAGACGCTAAAGAGAAGTAAAAGGAATTGCTGAACTGGAAATAAAAGTTTTTTCACCACAAGAGATATTCTTTTCTGAAAGATCTTTCTAAGGTTAAGAAAAGAGACGATGAAGAAATATCGAAGTTGGAGCAATTAGGCTTTTCTGACCGCAGGCTGCAGTGTCAGACACGACCGGCTACCTCCCTGCCGTGAAAGATGAGAGCATTAGCAGGTTCATGCCACCTCCCTCTCCCTTTCCCCGTGACTGAGTTTTGCTAGTTTTATCACGAGTCTTTGAGGACTTATAAAATGTCCGCAGTTCACACAACGGTTTAGAATTAATTCTACATGTTTACATAGATTCTGTTAGTCACCTTGGCTATTTTACCATGCCTCCATGGCTATTTCTAGGTTTTGATTTATCCCTTAATTGGCTAGATTTCACCGTCAGGTAGTTTTGTCAAGAAGACGCTGTTTTCCCTGACTTTTCGAAATGTCTGCCATGTAATTCTTTTAATGTCTGAAAATGTCTGTTTGTTGCCTTTGGACCTGACCAGTGCCTTGGCTGGGTGCTGTACTCTGGGTCTCCCTTCCTTTCCTTTGAATTGAGTGTCCTTGCTCCATTGTGACATTGACTGTGGCCTTGGAGAGGCCTGAGAGTAGCCTGACCCTTTTGCTCCTTGATGGTCCATGGCTTTTTATGCCTGGATTCTTGAGGAATTGTTACTTCGTCATTGAAGTTAAATTATGCGATCAGGACACATCATGGTGTTGAACACCCTGAATGAATTTTTCTTCCTGGAACATTAGGTAGTGTGGGCTCAGTTCTTCCTGCATCTCAGACAATGCCGGACGATATCATTCACTACTTTTCCATTCCAGCCTTCTTCCCCTCCACGTTTTGGTGTCTCTGCGTCGGGGACACTAATTACTCTCCACTTAGATTCTCTCTGCTCTGATTTCCTTGTCCTTTTCATCTATGTGCTTGATAATTATCCAGGCTTTTCCTCTTTGACAGTGATTTGATTTTCATCTCTACTGTTCCTGCTGATTTTAATTGTTATTTATTTTTAAATATTGTTTTTTGGTACACAACTTTTTCCCTTTGGTTTGTGATCTCCATTTTCCTCTCAGTCGGTCATTTCATTATCCCCTTCCTTTTATTATGAAAGTTTCAAAGATTTAGACAAGTTGAAAGAATTTATACTGGACACTCACATACCTGCCACCCAGAGTTTATAATTAAAATTTCACTTTACTGGCTTCATTATATATCTGTTAATCAGTTCACCCCTCAATCCATCAATTTGTCATTTTTTTTTTGCTGTGTTTTAAAGCAGGTGTTAACGTTAATATAAGTCTCGCTATCTACTTCAGCGTGGATATCATTAAATGGAATTAATATTTGTTTACAGTTATTTACTTTTCCCCTTTGAGGTAAAATTTGCCTACCGTGTAGCGCACAAATCTTAAGCATGCCGCTGTACCATTTGATAAGGTTTTTTCCCAAAAATTTATAGTGAAAATTTTCAAATATACAGCAAAGTGTAGAGAATTTGATGGTGAACAACTGCATATGCAATGCATTTCCCAAGTTCTTTCATTGCCATTGAATTGTACTTGCTTTTTCATACATGTAGCACATCTTTTTTTTGAAGCAAAGTTTATATACAATAAAATGCACAATTCTTCAGTGTTTATTTTATGTATTTTTTAACAAGTACATACACTGTGTACTTCAAATCACTACCAAGGTATAGAATATTATCTCAGAAAGTTCCCTCTTGCTCCTTCTCAGCCACTCTCCATCCCCAACCTGGAGGCAACCGATGTTGAAATGTCCTTCACCCGCAGACTGGTTTTGCTTGCTCTAGAACTTCATGTAAATGGAAACTTGGAGTTTGTGCTCTTCGGTGTGGGGCACCTGCCACTCAGCATACTGTTTTTGAGCTTCATGGTTAGTATTGCTTGCTCTTCTTTTATTGCTTGGTAGTTCTCCATTGTATGAATGTGTAAGAGTTCACTCATCCATTCTCTTGCTCATAGACACTGGGGATGGTTGCAGGTTTTGACCATCATGAATGAAGCTGCTAAGTACATTCTTGTGCCAGTCTTTCTGTAAACATGGACTTTCATTTCTCTTGGATAAATATGTAGGCCTGGAATTGTTGGGTCATGAGGTTGGTGTATGTTTAGTTTTATAAGATTACCAGAACCTTCTCTAAATTGTTGTATTATCTTATTATCTGTATTATCTCATACTACCCCCAGCCATGTCTGAAGGTTCCAGTTGCTCCATATCCTTGGCAACATTTGGTGTGGTCAGTCTTTGTAATTTTTGCCTTTCTGGTGAGCAGAGTGGTCATTTTGGGCTCTTTAAAAAAATTGGATTCATATTCTTATGGCATTTTTCTTCTGTTAGTGCACTTGTAAAGAATTTTCTTCTGTTGTGTTAATGTTTCCTTCATGGCACATTCACGTCTGTTTTGTTAGTGGTGTTTCTTCTTCCCTTCAGGAGGAATGCCTGTCAGCCGGACAGCCCTGGTAATGCCCCTCACCTGGGCAGCCCTAGTAATGCCCCTCAC